>CM064513.1:33602611-33615111 GCA_032716605.1 Paralithodes platypus
CTATGTTATTAACCCGTTTTTTATACGCCTCTGTGTCCATATCCGTATTAAACTTTCGGCAATGCTAGTACAGGATAATATATACTTTGGTCTTTATACTTAACTTATGCACGATGGAAGACAAAATATCACCTCATTCTAATATAATTACAGCACCAAAACGGCGTCCAATAGACAAAGTTGACCGATCTCTGTTACTGCAGGGTGTCTAGGGCGAAGGGTAGCGAGCGGTCAGTCCAGGCAGTGCTACCAACGCTACCTAACCCCTTCGCTCTTATATACCCTTATTTATCACTTTACCCTTCTTATTCCCTTACACCTGGGGGAATTAGCCGGGGGAGTGTTGAGGATAAGCGTAGAAATGTGGCTTAAATAGGCATAGCGAGGCGAAAATGGGGTAATTCGAGCACATCTGGGGCTTGCCTCTTCACCTAGCACCACTGCACGGGCCACAGCGGGTACCTTTGCGCATTTATTTTCTTTTTTGGTCTATCTCCCTCTCTATCCTGAGCGCCAAATCCCCGATCTTCCTCTTCCCCATATCTGCCGAATCCTTGTGGCGGCTTTTGTGTCGCTCCCCCTCCTACAACCAAATGCCATTACTATTATATTCCTATTATGAAGTCTGGGGAGCGTCCTCGTCGTGGTCTTCATACATTCCTTGGGCCATTTTTTATTATATATTTTTTTGTTCAGGTTATACATTTTGAGGTTAGGTCAAGGGTAAAATACACTGAGGGATATATGCCGTGGCCCTTAACCGAACTGCTTAAATAAGTAAAACCCATATTAAGTAAATATATAATGAGAAGGTTCGATTCCGTTCCCGATAACTTATGACACGCAAGACCATCCCCCTAAGTGTACCATAAATGTTGACATCACGAACAATACTATTTATTAAAATGTAAAACTTACAAACTAAACACACCAAAACTTGGACAAAGACAATATAAAGGCAAAAAATAAAAAAAATCGCTATGTGGAAACAACGCTTACTAAAATAAATGTTATGAAATAAAAGAACACAATCCACCACATAGGATGTACATTACTACATGAGCAAGTTAATCTGTTTCACAAGCAAACCAATCGCACACATAACAACGCACTATCGTCACGTTCAAGGAATTAGTCAATTTGGGAAGTCTTTAATATATAATGCATTAAGTATAGCTAACACCTTCAGACCCACTTGCACTTTATTTAATAATCAATCTAAATGGGATTGTCATATAAACTATTTAAAACAATAACATGTTTGGTTTGAAATATCGTTTTCTAATGACTAGCCACAAAGCATTCCTATCCATTTTTCTGTAAGGAGCTTGTTTACCTTCTCTGTTTACCCGGGCCCCTTGTTGAAACCCGCCGCCCCTATACAAAAGTCTAACTGCTGTGTAACCAAATACAACAGCTCGCGGACAACCTTGATGAACTACTACGTAATTATAAGTTCCTGGTACTATCCTCAACCCCTTGAGGAATAGGAGGATTTTGACAGTTTATTCTGGCTATCATTATAATATTTAATACAGCTTAGGAAGTATCTGCGGGAGGGTTAAAGCTAATCTGAATAAAATCGTCTAATAATTGTCAGAAAACTACAAGGCAATGCGTCACCGTATCTTGAAAGGGTTAATTGGGTATTATTGCATAGAAGTAGTTCTAGTCGGACTCATTTCAGCTGACGGTAAATTGGATCCCATAGTAACTGATTTATCGATAATTAACCCCTTCTGTACCGGCGACGTCTTTTTAACTTTATTCTAGCTACTATTGGACGATTTTATTCAGTTTTAAAAAGGCCTCCAGCAATTAAAAGACTTCAAACTATCTCAATGAACTCTTTGTACTACCACAGGTCCTTCTTAAACTGCACAAAATCGTCTAAATATAGCATGAAAAACAAATGAAAAGACGTCGCCGGTACAGAAGGGGTTAATGGGAAAATATCAAACTAATGTCTTTCAGTTATATCAAAGCCAAGTTGTCATAATTAACAACATACTTCGCTATAAATAATAGTAATAGCTAATTAATCAAGACGGGGGACATGATAATTAAACATGTCCAAAGTTAAATATTAAAGTGCACTAATATCTACTTCAAACCAAACTTCTTCAAACATAACAAATTAACAAAGTCTAAACGGGTCTGCATCGCCTTGTCAATTATTTCTCTCTCCTGTCAACGCTCGGCAAATCAGCACCCGGATACTAGTGTCCTTGAGTTTTAATTGGTCGGTTGGTTCGGGATGTTTAGCGGGCGCCGAGGTTACGTCACATGTTTACAAATGAAGTGTACGAGTATAGAAGGGTGGTGTACTGTACTCATTAGGCGTTCGTGTACTAATTAAGTGTTCGTGTACTAATCAAGTGTTCGTGTACTAATTAAGTGTTCGTGTACTCATTAAGTGTTCGTGTACTCATTAGGCGTTCGTGTACTCATTAAGTGTTCGTGTACTCATTAGGTGTTCGTGTACTCATTAGGCGTTCGTGTACTAATTAAGTGTTTGTGTACTAATTAAGTGTTCATGTACTAATTAAGTGTTCGTGTACTATTTAAGCTCGTAGTATTTCAGTGTTCGTGTACTAATTAAATGTTCGTGTATTAATTAAGTGTCCATGTATTAATTACTGAGTGATCCTGTATTAATTAAGTGTACTAATTAAGTGTTCATGTACTATTTACTGTAAGTGATCGTGTATCAATTAAATGTTCGCACATTAAGTAGTTGTGAAAGTAAGATATGTTAATGAGCTAATGAAAAAGTCATGCACTAATAGATGTTCGTGTATTAAGTGCGTTTTCGAAATACGTGTTTGTGTGTACTAATTACAGTATTCGTGTACTAAATGGAATGTTCGTGTCGTAATTGACTGTTCCGTACAGCCATAAGAAGGGTACGGTAATAAATTATACTAATTAAAAATTAAATGGCGAGTGTAATCATTAATTGTCGGCATTATATCAAGTTTGACATCACATTATGGAAGTTGACCAAAAAAAAAAAAAAAAAAAAAACGGTATATATATATATATATATACTGGACCGTATATATATATATATATATAATAATATAATAAAAATAAAACCCGAACACGATTTAGCCTTCAGATGATTGATTATACCGGTACTGTAGATCAAGCAGAGTAAGAACATATATTAACTCCTTCAGCACCATGACGTATATTTTCATCATACTCTGGTTATTGTTAGGCGAGTTTGTTAGCTTATAATCTACTCATCGTGCTGAAGGGGATACAAACGATTACATTCTTATAATAATTCGATACATATGTAGGTGATATTAACAATGCGGGGAAAAATACCTATGATTAATTAAATATTGATACGGAGGATAATATACTGACTAATGTCCAACGAATATACATATGATAATTATGATCACATACTATTACCATGCCTAATTATGATCACATACTATTACCATGCCTAATTATGATCACATACTATTACCAAGCCTAATTATGATAACATACTATTACCATGCCTAATTATGATCACATACCATGCCTAATTATGATCACATACTATTACCAAGCCTAATTATGATCACATACTATTACCAAGCCTAATTATGATCACATACTATTAACAAGCCTAATTATTATCACATACTATTACCAAGCCTAATTATGATCACATACTATTACCATGCCTAATTTTCCGAAACTCCATCCTAATGTCACTGAATTCTTAGCATAAACTTACAAATAATTCCCCCCCCCCCCCCTCCTCTCTCTCCTTTTATCATCTATTCCTATTTTTTGTTCTTTTCTTCCCATTTCTTCTTCCTAAATCCTTACTTCTCTTTCTTCTCCTGCCATTCCTCCTGCGTCCTTCAACCTTATTTATCTTATTCATCACCATTATACCTCCTCTTTGCTAAATTAACTCTTTCTTACTACACATTCTTTCTGGTTCTATCTATACACACTCTCTCTCTCTCTCTCTCTCTCTCTCTCCTTTCCGACTCCCCCTCCACCCCCCAATGCCCCAGGAGGCCATTTTTGGCGTCGAGTTTTGTTCCAATATTTAATCAACAGAGGTCATGCCCACAAAGAGGTTTTCTGTTCCCCCCTCCTCTCACTCTCTCTCGACTATCCTCTTCTTCCACATTCCTATATTTGAGGTTCTGTTCTTCAGTACTAGAATGAAGTCATGGCTAACTCAGTTTGTGTGCTCAGTGTATGTAATTTTAATCTTAAATCTCTATCATACTCTACGTACTATATGACCCCTTCTAAGAGGGAAGACATATATTTAGTCTATCTATTACTGTATACTCAGGCCCAATCCCCACTTTTCCTATTTTTGTTTGGGGGGGTGGGGGGGCGACTCAAGACAGAGCTAGAATAGGGACAACACACAACACAACAAAAAACAGTGAACACACAAAACAAAATACAAATTCACACACATATACTGTATATTTAGTAGCTACTTATTATTTAACACACTTTACAAGACTACACAAGGAGTGTAATACATTACACTTTTTTCAACTCGAGTGAACCGCAAGATCTTTGAAATACTATTTTGCGTGACACACACACACACACACACACACACACACACACACACACACACACACACACATTCTCTCTACCCCACCATCCTCCCTCTCCTTATTTTCATTCCAAACTCTCCATTCGTTTTGCCTCCCACTGGGTATACCGTCCCCCCTCCCCCCCCCCCATCTCTCTCTCTCTCTCTCTCTCTCTTTCTTTTTTATTTTACATTCTATGTTGTTATTCCTGATTCCCTCTTCATCTTCTTTTGCATTATTCTCTTCAATTCACGTTTCATTTATCTTGTATTTCATTTAGCATAAGTTTCTCCAACTTTCGTCTTTCCATTTCTATTTTAGCATGTTTCATCATTATCTCTCCCCCACATCGTATCTTCCCTTTATCGCGTTTTCAAAATATTATATTTCGTTCACCCCCCCCCCCCCCTCCCTCACACCTCCCCTCGGGGCTTTTCCTCCGTACCTGGTGACGCTCGGTGAAACCCTAATTAGTCCATATTACAGGTGTGTGTGAGTGTGTGAGTGTGTGTATGTGTGTATGTGTGAGTGTGTGTGTGTGTGTGTGTGTGTGTGTGTGTGTGTGTGTGTGTGTGTGTGTGTGTGTGTGTGTGTGTGTGTGTGTGTGTGAGAGAGTGTGTGCGCGCGCCACTCTTTGTGTTACCTTTCTCTTTCCATTTATACTCTTGAGAAGTTTGAGCTACAATGTTTAGAAAGAGTGAGTGAAAGTGAGAGTTAGAGTGGGACTGAGTATTTGCGTATATGTGTGTGTGTGTGTGTGTTTTAAGAGCTCATACAGTATATACAACTGTAAATCTAATATGTGGGGATGTAACCGAGATCCATTCCATATTCCTCCCGGCATACACGGACACATTGAACCCTTTCCCGACCCATTAGCTTCAGCCCTTCCACCACCCGCTCACCTCTCCCCCCCCCCCCCCCCTTCCAATCTTCCCTACCCTTTCCTCCTCCACCCTAGTTCACCCTTTCCTCACTGCCCACCCTTCCAACCCCATATCCCCGACAATCCTTCGTAGGCACTCCCTTTTAAGCCCACCTCCACATTCCCCTAAAGCTTCACCCACCCTATTTTACCTGCCACAACACATCCCCACACCCACACCTTACCTCCACCCACCATTCCTACCTCACTCCCACATCACCCACCCCACCACATCCCCCACCTTCCAATCACAGCCACAACACGCTCCTCTCCCACTCCTCACCGCCAGCCCACCTTCACATCACCCAACCCATCTCAAATATCCCCAACCACCCAACACCCTATGATCAACTCCACCCACCCCATCTCACCATCGCCCATCCTTCACAAAACACCCCCTATCAACCCCACCCTCACATCACCCACCACAACTCACATCATTCAACCCCACCCAAACCTCACCCCATCCTCCCCAAACACTGCCTACCAACCCCATCCCACCTCACATCACCCACACTCACCCCACATTAGCCAACCACCCCTACCTTCAACCCCACCCTACCTCACTAAACCTTCCAACCCCACCCACCTCACCCCCACCAACCCAAACACTCCCTACCAACCTCACCGTACCCCACTTCACCAAACCCTACACCCCCGCCCACCCTTCCTAAACAATCCCAACCAACCCCACCCTCACATCACCCACCCCTCGCCCACCCTTCCCAAACACTACATCCCCCCCCCCCCCTCCCCAAGAATACCTACTAACCCCACCCTCACATCACCCACCCCTCGCCCACCCTTCCCAAACACTACATCCCCGCCCACCCATCCCAAAGAATCCCTACTAACCCCACCCTCACATCACCCACCCCTCGCCCACCCTTCCCAAACACTACATCCCCGCCCACCCATCCCAAAGAATCCCTACTAACCCCACCCTCACATCACCCACCCCTCGCCCACCCTTCCCAAACACTTAGCTTACCCAACAGGTGGCGGCCACAAGGGTAGACGCCTCCTCTCTCAGGTTACAACAGAAAAAAAGAAAGAGAGAAGAAAAAAAGGACGACTCACCTGCCCCCACCTGGACCTACCAATATGGCCGCCTATTAGCCTCAAAGACTACCTTTATCACATGGGCAAAATTAGCAGCGAGTAAGTATCTTAGTATCAATTTGGTTTATAGATTTAAGTTAATTATTGAGCAAGATTATTAATTATCAGAATAAATACATATAATTGGGAAGGATTTAGGGTTATCACTGTGCAAGCTTATGGTGTACCGATACTGGTAGAAAACTAATAGCCACAAAATGTATAAATATATAAGATGTTACTCATTGAAAAGGATCACTTATAGCTGTGTTATATTATTAACCCAAATCGTCCACTACTAAAATCTCCTAATCCTGCCATGGACATTAGTCCTAGGGCAGTACTGCCCTTTCCAATTGGGTCTAAACCATGATGGTATAATAATGTAATAATATTCTACTTCCATGGTCTAAACTCACTCTAAACCATTGTTGAACACTCTGAGCAGAAGCAATCTCGGGGGGTCGCTAGACCCGTTGTTGCTTGACTACTTTTGTACTCCTTAAAAAAAAAAAAAAACACTAAACGATCAGAAAGTACCGTATGCCTCATGTACTGGACAGCAACCCAATCTAGGACTCCGATAAAATCAGTGCCAGTAGACTCACCTGATCCTGGGCGGGAGGCTTGGGTGACAGGGCCAGTGGGGGATTAACAGGGATTACTGCACCCCCCCCCCCCCCCCCTTCCGATGTTATTTAATTCGTTAATAGACTTGAGGGAGGGAGACTATACTGGATTGGGTGTCCTAATTTGAGAGCCACCCATGAACAGGAAATGATTAAGTCCTCCATGTACAGTTAACCCTTTCAGTACCGGTGACGCCCTTTTCACTATATTTTGTCAAATATTAGGCCATTATATTCCGCTTAGGAAGGACGTTTACCCATCAAAAGGCTACAAACTATCTCAATTAATCCTTTTAGCTGCCATATATCCTTTCTTAACGTCATAAAATCGTCTACATGTAGCTGAAATCGAAGAAAAAAGACGTCACCGGTACATAAAGGGTTAACTTACAAAAAACAGGTAGTCCCTTTCTCCCATGCACTGAGATTTACAGGATCATAACCTTAAAACATGGGGAGGGACTAACACTCACTCTCTTCCATTATAACACATGGATGGGGAAAGTGAGTCCATTTATAATGATGGAGACTAGGGGGCAATGAATCGGAGGTAATATATATAGAAGGATATGATGACCAATTAGTTGTTTGATAATTGGTATATATTTCAATGACGAATGAATCGGGGGTAATCTCTGTATAAATATTACTATCTTTTATTTATGTGCCAAAAAGGGGTAGAACAGAAGATAAATGTAAGTGAGAGAATATCAATCCAATAACTAATTCCACAACTTTAAGAAAATGCCAATCACAAGCACCATAAAAAAAAAACCATGAAACCTTACAATACATTTTTACATTGCAACTTCAAACATCTTAAAACAATTAACTAAAGCAAGATAAACGCCAAGTGGAAGTCAGTCACTAGGAGAAAAAAACATGAAACAAATAAATAAAAGGAATAGAGATAAAGTCAGTCGTAAGTCAATATCTCTATAAAAAAGACAAGAAAATCGCCTATGGGAGAAAAGTGCTTTATCCTTCCATAAATGGCTAATGGCCTTAATGGATCAGATGGACCGGGTGATGTGGCTAGTTGATAATATTGTTAGCATGGAGAGAGAGAGAGAGAGAGAGAGAGAGAGAGAGAGAGAGAGAGAGAGAGAGAGAGAGAGAGAGACGGAGAGAGAGAGAGAGAAGTGAAGTAGGAATATAGCAAGAAAGAAGTGGAAGTCGGAAAATTAGGGAAAATTGTGGTATATAAAAAGTAAATCAGAGAGAGAGAGAGGGAGAGGGAGAGAGAGAGAGGTGGGGGGGGGGGGTCTGTTAGTGAGTTACCTGGCCACGCACCTGTCGTCTTCTCCCCCTCCCCCCCCCCCCTCGGTAACTTAATACTTCCATACAGTGACATTCAATAGTCTCATCACCATATTCACAACAAGCTCCGTAGTATTATAATGTAAAGTATCTGGCACTGTTCCTCGGTAGTTCTCAATTGTGTCTGTAAAGTATATTTCACTTCGTCGGAGTGTCAAATTAAGGGGAGACTGGCCGTTTGTTTGGTCTATTAATTCATTTATTCATATATTTTTTTAGTTTCCTCCCCAGACCTCCATCAAGCTTAGAACCCCCCCCCCCCTCCCCCTAAACCCCCCTTCAAGATAAATTTGTAAATTTTTCGGTAGAAAAATGTACCGGCCGAAGACCGGTTCCTCTTAAAATTGCAGGCTCGCTTTCGCTCGCCAGGAAAACATCGACACCTAAATGGCATGGAAGGTCTTAAAATTGACAACGAAATGGGGCGAAAGGTGTTAAAATCGCCAAACTAATGGGCCGAACGTCTTATAATCTCAAAACTAGTGGGGCTAAACATTAGGGAGAAGGGGGTCCAGAAAAACGGTCTTCCTCCCCTTAATGCCACTTTCTCTTGATTTTACACACTATTGTATGATAGTGTTGGAACTATTGCATGCCACTGTACCTACACCCACCCACCCACAGTGGTCCCCATCTACTATAGCCTATACACTACCACAGATACATCACAAAACACACATAACCATATAGCATTATAGTAGATGAGATAGTATGAAACATTTATTTGGCTCCTTCTAATTAAGGGGAGGTTTTTAGTTTGGTCCTTAGATATCCTTCAAGCTTAAGATTACACCCCCTTGAGCCCCTTTCAAGATAAATTTGTACATTTTCGGTAGAAAAATGTCCCGGCTGAAAGCCGGTGTCTCTTAAATTACAGGCTCGCTATCGCTCGCCAGGATAAAATCGACACCTAAATGGCACGAAAGGTCTTAAAATTGACAGAAATGGGTTGAAAGTTCTTAAAATCGTCAAAATAATGGGGCAAACGTCTTAAAATTAGAAAAACAATGAGGCTAAACATGAGGGAGAAAGGAGTCAAGAAAAAAATCCCCCAAGTGGAAATCTCCCCTTAACTCGCACAGTATTTGCTTTACACTTTATCCTGGTAATCATTAGATGGTCTTATTCAATTAAGGAAGGATTGATCAATAGGAATTAATGAGGTAACAACTATTTCAATTCAAGCTGGATATATTTTAGGCAACGTATTTAGAAAATCTGCACTCGACTATCAGTATCTACTAATATACAGTATAATTATATCCTCTGAACTAAATGGATCTAGTTCCATAATATATTAACTAGAAAGTAATAGTGAAATGTGAGAGAGAATATAACACATTACCGGACATTTGTGGTGTTGTATTTCAATAGGCCCTTTCTAATGGGTTAAAATAGGCAAACATCTATAGGCAAACATCTATAGGCAAACATCTATAGGCAAACATCTACAGGCAAACATCTATAGGCAAACATCTATAGGCAAACATCTATAGGCAAACATCTATAGGCAAACATCTATAGGCAAACATCTACAGGCAAACATCTATAGGCAAACATCTATAGGCAAACATCTATAGGCAAACATCTACAGGCAAACATCTATAGGCAAACATCTATAGGCAAACATCTATAGGCAAACATCTATAGGCAAACATCTATAGGCAAACATCTATAGGCAAACCACACAAATCCAAATCTTCCCCATTTAATTTAATAGCGTGAAAGGTGAGAGAGTGGAAGAAAGTTACTGGACCGTGTGGTAATATGATAGTCCATGTTCCAAAGTGTGTGTGTGTGTGTGGGGGGGGGGGGGAATACAACCAGGTAAATCCCTAAATAGCTTCCTAAATTATCGAATATGATACATACTGTGCAATATGAAAGTGGTAGACTTACTGAACAAGGTGGTGTAAATATTGATATACGGATATACCGTATATATATGTCATATCATGACGTTATTTACCTTGTGAATTGTATTATCAACCTAGAAAATAATACATCAACAACAACAACAACAGCGTAATTTATGGAAGTGAAATAATAGGCTGGCAGATGAGAGAGTGGAGGAGAGTTATTAGACCGTGAGGTAATATGAGACTGCAGGGATGGGGATGCCTTGTTGATATCTAGATAGTCGACACTGCTCTGTTTGATGATACTTAGGGATTTGGAGGTTTAGAGAGATTTAGAGAGAGAGTGTGTGTGTGTGTGTGTGTGTGTGTGTGTGTGTGTGTGTGTGTGTGTGTGTGTGTGTGTGTGTGTGTGTGTGTGTGTGTGTGTGTGTGTGTGTGTGTGTGTGTGTGTGTGTGTGTGTGTAAGGTGGGGGAGAAGGGGGTGTAGGTGGTTCGTGTGTGTGTGTAAGCAAGAGAAGGAAGGCCAAAGAACACCTGGACCAATCCATTCCCAGTCAAAAAGTGGAAAAATGTGGACGAGAGCGCATCCACTCGAGGAGCTGAGTGGAGAAGGTTCGTCAAGGAGAGAGAGAGAGAGAGAGAGAGAGAGAGAGAGAGAGAGAGAGAGAGAGAGAGAGAGAGAGAGAGAGAGAGAGAGAGAGAGAGATCGGCGGTAGAACAGGTGGAGGAAGGGAGTTGATACGGCAGGTGGAGCAGGAGGTGGTTTAGGGTTGATGTAGGCGGGGCAGGTGGACAGGCAGGTGGAAGAGATAGGATAAAGCAGGTGGAACGGGAGGGGAACAGATGGAGTAATAAGAGTTGATGCAGCTGGTCTAACAGGTGGGGAGGTTTTGATCGAGAGATGATACTCAAGGTGGGAAGGTGGTGGAAGAGAGGTGATATCTAAATGGAACAGATGGGGTGGGAGAGAGGCTTAGTGTGCGAAAATTTCGGTGTGAGTATCCTAGGTTCGAGTCCTTGGAGTACCACATGTATTCATTACTTTCATTGATTTCATTAGTTAGGTTTATTTGTAAATAAATTGGTGAGTTGGTGAAAACAATATGAAGTTAAGCTATCTACACACATAATAAGTTAAGCTATCTACACACATAATAAGTTAAGCTATCTACACACATAATAAGTTAAGCTATCTACACACATAATAAGTTAAGCTATCTACACACATACTAATGAGCAATGCGTATAACAGAAATGAGCAAACTAGTGCATAGCTTAAGGGGAGATTTTTAGTGTGTTTCCTAGACTTCCATCAAGCTTGAAATTACACCCCCTTGACCCCCTTTGAAGATAAATTTGTACATTTTTCGGTAGAAAAATGTCCAGGCCGAAGGCCGGTTGCTCTTAAATTACAGGCTCGCTATCGCTCGCCAGGAAAAAATCGACACCTAAATGGCACGAAAGGTCTTACAAGTGACATAAATTGGATGAAAGTTCTTAAAATCGCCAAACTAATGGGGCGAACGTCTTAAAATCTCAAAAGCAATGGGGCTAAACATGAGGGAGAAAGGGGTCAAGAAAAAAATCCCTCAAGTGGAAATCTCCCCTTAAGTCAGTATCTTTTGTTTGCCATTACTCTACTGTATTACTCTATAATGGCATAAATACAACTCTATAATAGCATAAATACAACTCTATAATGGCATAAATACAACTCTATAATAGCATAAATACAACTAGCACTGGGCCAGTTGGAAATTTTTCCTGGTGTACAACCCAAAACTAGAAACTCCCCGACTCGTAGTAGACGAACAACAAACCCATGCATTCCCCAGCTGTTTTTTCTCCCCCATTGTGCTTGCCATTATCGGGTATGTGTTTTCAGGCGAATGTGGTACGCTGCCTAACCTGCCTATCCTCCTGCCTGCCTGTCCATATAATCCCTCCCCCGTCCGTCTGTCTGCATGCCTGTCTGTCCGCACGTCCGTCAGTTTGGGTGGCCAGGGCGCGAGGTGTTTATATGCAACCCAGATAAGTCAGATCGTGAAGTCAGAATATAGTTTCCGAACATCAATGTGAAATCTAGTGA
>CM064513.1:33620111-33637611 GCA_032716605.1 Paralithodes platypus
GGTAGGTATATTAGGGCGGTGGGTGGGTAGGTAGGTATGTGGGTAGGTAGGTAGGTAGGTATATTAGGGCGGCTGGGTGGGTTGGTAGGTAGGTAAGTAAGTAGGTAGGTATGTGGGTAGGTAGGTAGGTAGGTAGGTATATTAGGGCGGCTGGGTGGGTTGGTAGGTAGGTAAGTAAGTAGGTAGGTATGTGGGTAGGTAGGTAGGTAGGTAGGTAGGTATATTAGGGCGGCTGGGTGGGTGGGTTGGTAGGTAGGTAAGTAAGTAGGTAGGTATGTGGGTAGGTAGGTAGGTAGGTAGGTAGGTAGGTATATTAGGGCGGCTGGGTGGGTTGGTAGGTAGGTAAGTAAGTAGGTAGGTATGTGGGTAGGTAGGTAGGTAGGTAGGTAGGTAGGTAGGTAGGTAGGTATATTAGGGCGGCTGGGTGGGTTGGTAGGTAGGTAAGTAAGTAGGTAGGTAAGTGGGTAGTAGGTAAGTATATTGTGTGCAGAGATTGCTTTGGTTAGTTTTGGTTGTAGTGCTGTGCTGTATATAGGTTGGGTGATTAGGTGGATAAGAAGGGAGATACTACAGGTAGGTAGGCAGGCAGTAAGAGTAATATAGGTAGATTGATAGGGATGGCCAGATAGGTATAATGGTTAGTAAGGTTAGCATGTGAGTAGGTAGATAGATAGATAGATATATATGTATAGATGAATAGATCGATAAACAGACATATTTAAATAAAATAGGGATTTAGGTAGATGTTTAAGTATGTAGGTAGACAAGTAGCTATTTAAGTATGTAGGTAGACAAGTAGTTATTTAAGTATGTAGGTAGACGAGTAGGTATTGAAGTATGTGGGTAGACAAGTAGGTATTTAAATATGTAGGTAGACGAGTAGGTATTTAATTATGTAGGTAGACGAGTAGGTATTTATGTAAGTATGTAGGTAGACAAGTAGGTATTTAAGTATGTAGGTAGATACGTAGGTATGTAGGTAGACAATAGGTATTTAAGTAAGTATGTAAGATAGATATTTAAGTATGTAGTTAGACACGTAAATATGTCGGTATTTAAGTATGTACCGGTATATTGGTACCGGTAGATATTTAAGTATGTAGGTAGACGAGTAAGTATCTAAGTAAGTATATTGGTAGGTATTGAAGTATGTAGGTAGAAACGTAGGTATGTAGGTAGACAGGTAGGTATGTAGGTAGACAGGTAGGTATGTAGGTAGACAGGTAGGTGGTTTAGCCTTCTGAGACGAACGCTTTGCATCTGTTTACTTCGTGGGAGTCCAGTGTGTGTGTTCGTGCCTGTGTAAGTGTACGTTACTCTGTGTGTGTGTGTGTGTGTGTACGTTACTCTGTGTGTGTGTGTGTGTGTGTGTACGTTACTCTGTGTGTGTGTGTGTGTGTGTGTGTGTGTGTGTGTGTGTGTGTGTGTGTGTACGTTACTCTATGAGTGTGTGTGTGTACTCACCTAATTGTAGTATACAGGATTTGTGTGTGTGTGTGTGTGGATAAGCGTACTGTATACGTTTTATGGACGTGTTTATGTGTTGTGTGTGTGTGTGTGTTCGTGCCTGTGTAAGTGTGTGTGTACGTTACTGTGTGTGTGTGTGTGTGTGTGTGTGTGTGTGTGTGTGTGTGTGTGTGTGTGTGTGTGTGTATATGTGTGTGTGTGTGGATAAGTGTATACGTTTTATGGACGTGTTTATGTGTTGTGTGTTGTGTGTGTGTGTGTGTGTGTGTGTGTGTGTGTGTGTGTGTGTGTGCTTAAATAATTATTCTCTATTTCGCTCCATGGTACTTTTTGTTCTAACCATTTAACTTGACCATTTATAACTATCCTCTCCCATCTCCCTTCTTCCCAATTCTTTCTTCTACTCTCCTTTTAATTGTCCTTCCATATCCTTTACTTCCTCCTCTCTGTTCCTTCTTACCTCCCCCTCCCTCTCTTTCTTTCCCTTTCTTCCAACCACTGTATTTCAACTTCTGGATAAAGGTTCTATTTAATATATTATTATTTTATCTTTTTTCTTCAATTCCTCCTTTCTTCTTCTTTCTGCCTTACTGCACCATCTTCCTTTCTTCCTCATTCCTTCTTCACTCCTTCCCCCTTCTTCCTTCCTTCCTTCAAACCAGCGTCCTTCTTAAGACCGGGATCAGATAAAGGACCCGAGGAACGCAAATGACCACTGTAAATTGCCTGTCTCTCCACGCATGTATTCCTTCACTGAGAGATGACTGGCTCACTATATCTGACTGAGACTGGCTGACTGTTTGTATGATTGTCTGAGAGCTGATTGTTTGAATACATCTGACTGACTGATTGTTTGAATGGCTACCTGACTGATTGACTTTAGCTGACTAGAGTAACTGATTGACTGTACCTGGCTAAGACGGAACTGACTGACTGACTGTTTAAGAATGGGAGTCATAAGCATATACAACATTACACCAATTCGAAAATTTGAACCTTTAAAGTTCTGAAGCATCTGGGCAATAACAAATCACTATATGGTTTCGTTTGGCTCGTTTGGCTTCGATACTACTTTAAATAGGTGCGTCACCGAATTATACCCAATACAACCAACCCAACCCAGACTTACCCAGGGTTAGCCAGCATAAACTGTCAAAATGCGGCATAATCGTCAGAGGGTCAAACTAATGTAAGAACAAGTGTTGGTAACGGCCACAATAAAAGCATATTCGTATTTTCATAATGCGATCTGCACGAAAAAGTCTGGGACACGTTTGCATATGGTGAACCTGAACCAGCAGGGTCCTCAATAGGACCCTGCTGGTTCAGATTCACCTGAGGAGTCACCCCTCACAACTGTCGACAACTTGATTGATCAGCCATCATCCGTGTCAGAGTGGTGTTGCATTTATCAGAGTACATTTTCACATTCTTCCCAGTGACATTAGGAAGACATTTTTTTTTCTCTCTCTCTGACTGAACAAGTTGCGCATTCTGGTGTGTCACTATTATAGGTGGTGTCACACGGGCGCATTTTGGTGTGTCACTATTATAGGTGGTGTCACACGGGAGCATTTTGGTGTGTCACTATTATAGGTGGTGTCACACGGGCGCATTCTGGTGTGTCACTATTATAGGTGGTGTCACACAGGCGCATTTTGGTGTGTCACTATTATAGGTGGTGTCACACGGGCGCATTTTGGTGTGTCACTATTATAGGTGGTGTCACACGGGCGCATTTTCCGGCATTTTTTCGATGAGCAGGTTTTGTTCTCGTATTATGTTGAGGCTCCTACGCATTGTTCTCGTATTATGTTGAGGCTCCTACGCATTGTTCTCGTATTATGTTGAGGATCCTACGCATTGTTCTCGTATTATGTTGAGGCTCCTACGCATTGTTCTCGTATTATGTTGAGGCTCCTACGCATTGTTCTCGTATTATGTTGAGGCTCCTACGCATTGTTCTCGTATTATGTTGAGGCTCCTACGCATTGTTCTCGTATTATGTTGAGGCTCCTACGCATTGGCATATCGGAAACTAGATCGAAGGTAAATATTTTCTGGACCCCCTTCTCCCTCATGTTTAGCCGCATTATTTTGTTTTCATAATAAGACGTTTGCCCCATTAGTTTTGTGATGTTAAGAACCTTCGTGCCATATAGGTGTCGATTTTTTTTTGGCGAGCGATAGCAAGCCTGCAATTTAGGAGGAACCGGCCCGAAGGACAAATTAATGTCAAAGGGGGGGGGGGGGGGGGGGGGGTATTGCGGGTAGTTTTATAAGCTTGATGGAGGTCTAGGGAGGAAACTAAACTAAATAATTTTAAACAAATAAATAAATAAACTCCCCTTAACACCCCTCTCGTACGCAGCCTAGCCACCACTCCAGTCCCAACCACAAAGACAACAACAGTGTCAACCTATAAGACCTACAACCACAACCAGTGTTTATACTTTACCGCAGCCACCGCAACTATCACAACACTCACTCCTACCGTACAGTCGGCCTAATAAGTGAGTTTTTTTTTTATCAATAATTGGTATCAGCAACATCTAAAATTTATATATTAGTTACGAGTGATATATACTAACATGTTCTTGCACCTACCCACCGTATTGAACATCTAACATACATTAATACAGTACAGATAGAGCCAAACGTAATGACAGCTGAGACATGACTTATTAGCGCTACCGTACAGTCACTTATGAACAAACGCAGACCCCTTATGTTTTTCTTTATGCAATTATAACTACCTGGATTGATTTTTGGATGGAACTTGTTTTTCAATAACTAGTATATATTGTTGTGTAGTTGATGTATACAAATTATATTCATAAAGTCGTTTCCAGAGATGTACTGCCATAATTGGAAATAGCTGATGTCCTCGAATTTGTATAAGTGACTGTACAACCAAAGAGCCCATCAAAACAGTACTAATCTCACTTCCTACAACCGCAACTACTACAACTACAGCATGTACAACAACAGTGTCAAGATTATACTGTATACTACAATCCCCTCAGCTTCCTTCCTACAACCACAAACATGGCTTCTACAATCTCCAACCCCCTCTGCAAGAATCCGCTCCAACCACAAGAATGAGTCATACTATCAGCACGCTAACCCAATAACAACCCTACCGCAACAACCACATACAAGAATGTCTAGCACAACACTCCGCACTAAGATCAACCACAACCACAACCCCCACAACACCAGCACCTCCCTGGGTTGTCTGTGAGGTTGTAAACATTGATGGTAGGTTGGTTGACCAGGGCTACCTAACAGATCACACCAACTTACCTAATACCTTTCCCCCCCAAATCCTCTTAGTGCCCCGTGCCCTCCCTTTAAAAACACAACTATACCACCCAACAAAATCCCAAGTCTACTTTGAACAACCGCAAGGATGACTCCTATTCCCTAGACCCCCTAAGCCACCCCCTTTAACCACAAAACACCTACAATTAATATCACCCCTACAACTGTGTCCCTTTCATACAACCACAAAGATGGGTTCTACTATATCCACTCCTCTCAACCACAACACAACACAACAACCAACCACAACAACCAACCTCAACACAACACAACCACAACACAACCACAACACAACCAACCTCAACACAACACAACCACAACAACCAACCTCAACACAACACAACCACAACAACCAACCTCAACACAACACAACCACAACAACCAACCTCAACACAACACAACCACAACAACCAACCTCAACACAACCACAACAACCAACCTCAACACAACACAACCACAACAACCAACCTCAACACAACACAACCACAACAACCAACCTCAACACAACACAACCACAACAATCAACCTCAACACAACACAACCACAACAACCAACCTCAATACAACACAACCACAACAACCAACCTCAACACAACCACAACAACCAACCTCAACACAACACAACCACAACAACCAACCTCAACACAACCACAACAACCAACCACAACACAACACAACCACAAACCTCAACACAACACAACCACAACAACCAACCACAACACAACACAACCACAACAACCAACCTCAACACAACACAACCACAACACAACACAACCACAACAACCAACCTCAACACAACACAACCACAACAACCAACCACAACCACAACAACCAACCACAACACAACACAACCACAACAACCAACCTCAACACAACACAACCACAACAACCAACCACAACACAACACAACCACAACAACCAACCTCAACACAACACAACCACCAACCACAACACAACACAACCACAACAACCAACCTCAACACAACACAACCACAACACAACACAACCACAACAACCAACCACAACACCCTCACCTCTCTCTTGGTGGTGATGTCTGTGAGGCTGTAAACGTGATGGTAGGTGGGTTGACCTGGGCTACCTTAACAGGCCACAACAATGCCTTAAGGGGAAGTAGACCGTTTTTCTGGACCCCCTTCTCCCTAATATTTAGTCCCATTAGTTTTCAGATGTTAAGATATTTGCCCCATTAGTTAGTCGATTTATAGACCTTTCGCCCAATTTCCTCGTCAATATTTAGACCTTTCGTGCTATTTAGGTGTCGATTTTTTCCCTGGCGAACGATAGTGAGCCTGTGATGTTGGAAGAACCGGCCTTCGGCCGGAACATTTTTCTACCGAAAAATGTACAAATTAATCTAGAAGGGGGATCTAATGGATGTTTTTTTTTTAAATTTGATGGAGGTCTAGGGAGGAAACTAAAACAAATAATGAGTACACGCAAAAATCGCCCAAAAAGTGAACCATCCCCCCTTAATAACATCCCATATTTCCCTTTGTTACTTCTCTTGGATATGTTTTTTTTTTTTTTTTTTTACTATAGGCTATTCGCATAACTCGTAAATATACTCGAGGGCATACTTAATTCTGACTCAAATTATATTAACCCCTTGAGGATCAAAGACGGATTTCCTTCATTTTTTTGTTTGGCTATTATTATACGATTTCATTCAGATTAGAAAGGGTATTTGGAAGTCTGGGGTTGAATTGAGATAGTCTTTACCTTTTCAATTTCCACAACAGATCCTTCCTAAGCTGTATAAAATCGTCTAATGATAGCCAATATAAACTAATAAAATGCCTCATGATCCTCCAGGGGTTAACCTTGAGCACCAATGGCATTATTTTCAGTTTGGTATAGCATTATTGACGGTGATTGTGTTTTATATCAAGCTGTGTTCTTTGTTCATTTTATGTTTGTATATTTTTCTCCATTCACACTGATTAACCGCTGCATTATCAAATATATATATATATATATATATATATATATATATATATATATATATATGACATTTACTATTCAACCTCAACAGATACACACTCTCTCTCTTTCTCTCTCAGACAGTCCAATGTTCAAGTCTTCATTGTAAAGTCATTTCTCGTAGACCTGTCACCCCACCAGTTGATCGATCTTGTTAGCGATACGTATATCAACCATTAATTGCGGCGAGATATGCAAGGGGTTGACAGGGAAATGTTAGTAACGTAATTGTGATAGTTGTGGATCTGTGGAAGTAGTTTTAGTCGCTTAAGGGGGAGGGATCCCCTTATCTCTCATGATTTTCCCATTAGTTTTGAGATTTTAAGACATTCGCCCCATTAGTTTGGCAATGTTAAGACCTTTCGTGCTATTTACTGTAGTTGTCGAGCTTGCAATTTAGGAGGAATTTATCTACCGAAAAATTTGCAATTTTTTCTCTTGGATGGAAACTACAAACAAATAAAATTAATTAATAAACAAATATATAACCCCACCCCTTAAATTAACAGTTAATTTGCTGCTGGTATTAGTGGTAGTTGTGGTAGTACTGAGTGTGATGGTAATTGTGATATCAGTATGTTGGTGGTAGGCATGAGGAACTTGTGGTATAGGTAGCGCCAACTCTTCCCAAATGATAGAAACGTCAGCTCGATTGCTTTCATTAATTTCGAGTTATAAGAAGTTAAGGGGTCAAGATTATTGTCAAGTTAGTTGGGGCGCCTCCTATAGCAGTGTGTGTGGGGGTAGTTTGGTATTACTTGTGGTAGCAGTGTGTGTGGGGGTAGTTTGGTATTACTTGTGGTAGCAGTGTTAGAAGTGGTAGTGACATTGGTATTGGTTGTGGTAGCAAAGATTGTAGTATGCGTTATTTTGTGGTGGTTATGGTTGAAACAAAAGTTATGCTATTGATGGAAGTGGTGGTAGCAAAGCCTATACCTACCTATGTTCACCTATGTGGAGTTCGCCACTCTTGCTAGTGGCACCGAAGAGCGCACCGCCCTTCGTTGTTGTTTGAGGCAATTATATAGTAGAAGTGGTTGCAGTTGTGGTAGCAAAGACGGTGATGACATTGGTGGTAGTTGTGGTACCAATTATTGT
Source organism: Paralithodes platypus (assembly GCA_032716605.1). Classification (NCBI taxonomy): domain Eukaryota; kingdom Metazoa; phylum Arthropoda; class Malacostraca; order Decapoda; family Lithodidae; genus Paralithodes; species Paralithodes platypus. The sequence continues at coordinate 33,628,001 of CM064513.1, forward strand.
GGTGGAAATAGTGGTAGTTATGGTAGCATGAACAGTGACGGCATTGATGGTAGTTGTAGTGATAGTGGGGGAAACAGACGTAGTTATGGTAGCAGTGATAGTGGTGGAAATGGTGATACGTATGGTAGTAGTGTTTGTGGTGGTAGTGGTAGTAATGGTAGTAATGATTGTGGTGGTAGTGGTAGTAATGGTAGTAGTGTTTGTGGTGATAGTGGTAGTAATGGTAGTAGTGATTGTGGTGGTAGTGGTAGTAATGGTAGTAGTGTTTGTGGTGGTAGTGGTAGTAGTGATTGTGGTGGTAGTGGTAGTAATGGTAGTAGTGATTGTGGTGGTAGTGGTAGCAATGGTAGTAGTGTTTGTGGTGGTAGTGGTAGTAGTGATTGTGGTGGTAGTGGTAGTAATGGTAGTAGTGATTGTGGTGGTAGTGGTAGTAGTGATTGTGGTGGTAGTAATGGTAGTAGTGATTGTGGTGGTAGTGGTAGTAATGGTAGTAGTGATTGTGGTGGTAGTGGTAGTAATGGTAGTAGTGATTGTGGTGGTAGTGGTAGTAGTGATTGTGGTGGTAGTGGTAGTAGTGATTGTGGTGGTAGTGGTAGTAATGGTAGTAGTGATTGTGGTGGTAGTGGTAGTAATGGTAGTAGTGTTTGTGGTGGTAGTGGTAGTAGTGATTGTGGTGATAGTGGTAGTAATGGTAGTAGTGATTGTGGTGGTAGTGGTAGTAGTGATTGTGGTGGTAGTGGTAGTAATGGTAGTAGTGATTGTGGTGGTAGTGGTAGTAGTGATCGTGGTGGTAGTGGTAGTAATGGTAGTAGTGATTGTGGTGGTAGTGGTAGTAATGGGGGTTAAGACAGTGGTTAAGTTGGTAGCACTATGGGTTGGTGTGTATGCAGTGGGTTATAGAGAGAGGGGGAGGAGGGGGGGGGGAAGTAGACACGCAACACACATCATCACATAGCAATACAACTGGGGGGAGGGGGGGCATGGGGGAACAGTGATGGAGCGACACACACACACACACACACACACACACACACACACACACACACACACACACACACACACACACACAGTTTATCTATGTATCTGTCTTGTCTACAAGTTGTTATCTTATTTACTGTTTTCTTTCTCTCTATTTTCTCTAACTAATATATTCAAATATTTCGCTTTTAAAGTTCTCAAAACACATTTCAAAATATAATCAATATAGCAATATACTGTCTATATCAGCAATTATACATACACATATACATTCCCCCCCTAACAATCTTCAGAGTAGCCTACCAATGGTAACAAAACTAACCAAATCCAGAATATGTATGCAGTAGTCAAATCCATAAGGTAGCCACGACCCGAACAAAAATAACAGGGCTCGTAAACCAGGTAGCAATGGCCGAAAAGAGAACAAAATAATGTGGTAGCCGAATCGAACCCCGCGCGGCAAAAAGTCGACCCACGAATCCTCCAATGTATCAATGACACCTTGACAGCCGAGTTTGCAGGTAGCCGAAGACCCAGCCTGAACGGGGAGCCAACGATCGTGGGCCGACCAGCTCTGCGAAGGAGAGGAAAAAATGGCCTGGTATTCTGAGCGGGGGGGGGGGGGGGGAAGAAAGAGAGAGAGAGAGAGAGAGAGAGAGAGAGAGAGAGAGAGAGAGAGAGAGAGAGAGAGAGAGAGAGAGAGAGAGAGAGAGAGAGAGAGAGAGAGAGGGTGACAAATTATACAACTGCATATTGGTGAAGGGTACGATATTTCGAGTGGTCCAAAGAGAGTTGGCAATTATTATAGTAATTTTGATTTAATAATTTACTTCAGTCAGTTATTTTTAACCAACAGCAAATTTGATGTATATTATACTTGTTAAATCTACGCCCCAAATGTATCAATAAACTGATTTCAAATTAATTTTCTTAGAGGTATTGATTGAACATTAAAAAAGGTGCGAGCGACACATCCTTGGTATCTGCAATGTCCAGAAATGCGAAACAAATTGTGAGAGTGCCCACAGATTGTAAAATAAGGGTCGGCCCTGAGTGGAGTGGTGGTGGGGAGAAGAAGAGACCCACAAGAGAGGAACAAAAAGAGTGGGGTAATTTGGGGTGGGCTAAAGAGAAGGTGGGAATGGCAGGGAGGGATTAGGCAGGGGATATATGGATTGCTGGGGTAGAGAGCTGTGGAGGTTGAAAAAATACGCTAAAAAGGTGAACAAAATACGCAAATAAAAGGGGGACAAGGGATGCAGATGATTAACATAATACTACTGATGATGCTAATACAAATAACACAAAAATACTACTACTACTGTACTACTAAAACTGATAATAATACAAATAATGTTAGGTTAACCGTGAAAGTAAAAATAAGATCAATAATAAAATACCACACTCCTCAAAATCCTGAAGACTATTTTGTCCAGATCATTAACATAATCAACATAACTGGTATATTCGTTCCCAAGTTTACAGTAAAGGTCAGAGCAAGGTCAGAGTATGTAGCTCGGTATTATAATAACTGGGAGTCAATAGAATAGCCTCACTAGTCTAGACAGAGTGACATTAGCAGTCTGTTTGTTTGTTTGCTTGTTTTTTATGATTTTTGTTAATATGTCCGGCATCCTTTCTCGGCAATTATGGTCAGACAAATTCTGAATTAAAGTTATATATTACTGTATTTCAGTCTATAACACTCGAACAAAAGTAAAGTTGCAGGCATCAATGAAAAAGACCCGAAATGTTGCCCGGAATTGCAATATCAGATCGTTGTCAAAAATATTCCTGTGACTGGCCCTTTAGGACGAGGCAACTGTTGATGGTTTCTAGTGCAGAAGGTTCGAACCCTACTCAGGACCGGTTGAGTTTGTATGGGTGAAGAGTGGGACAGTAACAGAGGCCTGAGGTGTCGTTGAGAGGGACAATAATGGGTGAAGAGTGGGGCAGTGACAGGGAGACGAGAGGGAGTTGAGTGGGACAGGTGTGGGTGAAGAGTGGAACAGTAACATAGAGTGGAGAGGGAGCTGAGTGGGACAGACGTGGGTGAAGAGTGGGGACAGTAACAGGGAGAGGGGCAGGAATGGGTGAAGCGTGGGACAGTAACAGAGAGAGGAGAGGGAGCTGAGAGGGACAGGAGTGGGTGAAGAGTGGGACAGTAACAGGGAGAGGAGAGGGAGCTGAGAGGGACAGGAGTGGGACATGAATGGGTGAAGAGTGGGACAGTAACAGGGAGAGGAGAGGAGAGGGAGTTGAGAGGGACAGGAGTGGTAAGAAGCAGAGTAAGAAGTGTGGACGGTGCCGGACAGGTTTTTGCTGGTATCGCTCCAAGACCTAGAGGGTGACAAGTGTCGGGGTTAGGTTATAGACGGAGAACCCAGACAGCCAACTTCTTCTCGTCTTTCTTGCTGCTCCTGTTCTTCTCACCACAACTCTTTAATCTTATCCTTCTTCCCTCCTTCTCTCCATACTTTTTAATTGTCATCTTCCTCCTGTTCTTCTCTCATACTTCTTCAACTTTATCTTCCTCCTGTTCTTCTCCTATACCTCTTTAATTTCATCTTTCTCCTGTTCTCACCATTCCTCTTCAAATTTAAACTTCCTTCTGTTTTTCTCTGCATACCTCTTCAATGTTATATTCCCTTTGTTCTTCTTTCCATACGTCCTCAATTATATATTCCTTCTGTTCTTCTCTCATATTTCTTCAATTTCATCTTTCTCCTGTTCTTCTCTTCACACATCTTCAATTTATTTTCTTCCTGCTCTTCTCTCCATATCTCATCCATTTTATCTTTCTCCCGTTCTTCTCTCCTTACTTCTTCAATGTTATCTTTCTTTTTTTGTTTCTCTCTATACTTCTTCAATGTTATTTTCCTCTAGCTACTCCTTTATCACTTTCATAAGCATTTTCTGTTTCTCACTCTTCCATTCGTTTAATTTTCTTTCTTTTTCTCCTTCTTGTCTTCGTACTGGTTTTGTTTAATCGCCTTCTCCCCCCCCCCCCCTTTCTGATGGTTTTGCATGATTCCTGTTATTATTTTGAATGATTCCTGTTATTATTTTGCATGATTCCTGTTATTATTTTCCCCTCTTGTTGCGTCTAATTCTTCGTCTCTTATATATATTTTTTTCTCTCACGAATATTCAATTATTCAGAAGCAATAGGGCTAAACATGAGGGAGAAAGGGGTCCAGAAAAAACTACAAGTGGAAATATTCCCTAAATACATTCGTGTACATATTAACAAACCAAATGTACTTTACCTCTGTACTCCACTGTAAATAAACTAATGTACTTTACCTCCGTACTCCACCGCCACACTCGGAATTACAGTACTACACTCACCTGTAACAATAAAAGTACATCATTAGTATTGGTAGTACATATTATAATTGAGTGATATTTGTACTACTGCAAAACACATACATTATAATTTACATCTACGCGCATAATTTAACTGAATAAAGAGAAAATAACATAATAATACGGTAACCTGTAGAAATATCAACTGACCCATACTTGACTAATCAATTACCTGATCTTATAGCTAACTAGACTGACCTATTACCTGATATTATAGCAAACTACTAGACTGATCTTTTACCTGATCTTATAGCTAACTACTTGACTGATCTTTTACCTGATCTTCTAGCTATCTGACTGGCCTATTACCTGATCTTATAGCTAACTACTTGACTGATCTTTTACCTGATCTTATAGCTAACTACTTGACTGATCTTTTACCTGATCTTCTAGCTATCTGACTGGCCTATTACCTGATCTTATAGCTAACTACTTGACTGATCTTTTACCTGATCTTATAGCTATATGACTGGCCTATTACCTGATCTTGTAGCTAACTACTTGACTGATCTGTTACCTGATCTTCTAGCTATTTGACTGACCTATTACCTGATCTTATAGCTAACTACTTGACTGATCTTTTACCTGATCTTATAGCTATTTGACTGACCTATTACCTGATCCTATAGCTAACTACTTGACTGATCTTTTACCTGATCTTATAGCTATTTGACTGACCTATTACCTGATCTTATAGCTAACTACTTGACTGATCTTTTACCTGATCTTATAGCTATTTGACTGACCTATTACCTGATCTTATAGCTAACTACTTGACTGATCTTTTACCTGATCTTATAGCTATTTGACTGACCTATTACCTGATCTTATAGCTAACTACTAGACTGATCTTTTACCTGATCTTATAGCTATTTGACTGACCTATTACCTGATCCTATAGCTAACTACTTGATTTTTACTCTACTGCCATTTCTATTTTAAAGTCGAGTTATTGTTTTTGTTCAGATAATAAGCGAGACAATAAGGGAGATGCTCGGGAAAAGCATATCATTCAGGTGGACAGGGAGTTGCTATTTATCCTGACCTTATGTGTCTGTTCTAGGCATTGGTATTGATAACTAGCTGTAGCGGGTAGAAAGGGACAAGAACATTTGTTGAGAGGTAAGCATACTCCATACCAAACCCTACGAATTACCGTATTAGAATATCACGGCGACTCGGGCATATATATATTATACTTAACCTACAAATTGCCTTCAGACACCAAATAAGCTATGTAAATGAAGCCTTTGACTAGTATAACCGCCTAAAATATTAACCTAGAAATTGCCTTATTACGCCAAATAAGCTATGTGAATGAACCCGTTGACTAGTACTGGTCTTTTTTAACTTACATACAATCGCCTAAAAATGTTAACCTACAAATTGCATTAAACACCAAACCGAGAATAAACCCTTTGACTAGTACGGTAATGGGTTTTTCTAACTTACATACAATCGCCTAAAATGTTTGGATAGTGAGGAGAGAGAGATAGATAAGCTGTGGGATCTGTCTCTGCGTCAGCAGGGAGGCAGCATCATTGGTTCAGCATTGGTCAGCAGCAACTGTCAGCACTGTCAGCTAGCTACACAACTGTAAGCCTCAACTCACTCCCAGTGTTGCTAATCTTGCAACTTAACCGCTAGATCTAGAGGTATTTACTTCAATCTAACGGCATTTTGTTTACATACTAGCGATAATAGAGATACATCAGACATTTTAGATCCATATTCTAGATATTGTAAAATTATTCTAACGTTATTTTATATTACCGGTAACTATCTAGCGACTATAGCGACATTCTAGCGACTATAGATAACAGATCTAGTGGTATTTTGTGTTTTGGTAACTCTGCCCACTCCATTAATGTTGTGGATGCATGGGGGGTAGGGATGGATGGGTGAATGTGTGTGTCCATGTGAGGGTGGATGGATGAATGTGTGAGATGGGTATGGAAGTGTGAACGGATGGATGGATGGGTGGATGATCATTGTTAGAGGTTGAGAGAGAGAGAGAGAGAGAGAGAGAGAGAGAGAGAGAGAGAGAGAGAGAGAGAGAGAGAGAGAGAGAGAGAGAGAGAGAGAGAGAGAGAGAGAGAGAGAGAGATAAGTGAAATAAGAATATAGTAAGAAACCAGAGCAAGTGGGTAAGTTGGAGAATTAAGTGGAAACAAAATACAGAGTATTGGAGGGGAAGGGAAAACCGCAGGATATAAATAGCAAACCTCAGGTAATTCCCCTTCCATCATACCAATTATCTCTCTCTCTCTCTCTCTCTCTCTCTCTCTCTCTCTCTCTCTCTCTCTCTCTCTCTCTCTCTCATTAGACAATATTATGCAGGATAGGGAGTAAGCCTTTGCGAGTCCAAAAGCGAATGTATATATAATTTACCTATCATATTTCTGGAAGACCATCATCACGTTAGATACAGTTAAGACAAGACAACCTTTCCTGTATGGGTAAGATCTGTGTGTCCCTGTATCTCCATATGTAACTCGTCCCACACCTCCCTCCCTACCCCATAGCCAGGTAGAATAATTCTGACCTGCCCATAATTTCCCCGAATGACAGCCACTCCTGAACCCCCAGACCTCCATGTTTGTCTAAGTGCCCCCCCTTCTCTGTCTCTGTCTTCATTCCCGTTTTCTCCCTCCCCTTTCCTTTCATTTTCCGTATTTGCTCTTCCCTATGCTTCTTCGTATTATTGTCCCCTTCTCCTTTCTCCGTTATTATTCCCATTTTCTCCCTCCCCTTTCCTTCCATTTTCCGTACTTGCTCTTTCATACGCTTCTTCGTATTATTGTCCCCTTCGCCTTTCTCCGTCATTATTCGCGTTTTCTTCCTTCCATTTTCTTCGCTTTTCGGTCCTTCGTATTATTGTGCTTTCGTTTCAATTTCAACTACGGTACCATCCTATTCTCAGATTATTTATTTCATCTTTATTCTATGCTTATCACTTTGGTTATATTGTCTCACCAAGTTCTCCTGTTCCCTTTCCCTCGAATTATCTTAAATTCTTGTTTAATTAGATATTATTTATTTAGATATTATTGGGATGGAATTTGTGCTGTACCGGGTATCAGTGCATTACCACAAGCCCACCGAAACGTCAATAAAATACCCTCATTGTTCCCTGATTAAATAGCACTGTATGAATATTCCCATATTCAAAATATGCTATAGGGGTGCAATGCCTGGTGAGTTATCTGCTCAACAGGTGGCGTTGTGTATGTGTAAGTGTGAGAGTCTGAGTGTAGGGGGTGAGACAGTGAAGCACGGGAACGAGGTGGCTTCAGAGATGGGGTCGTTTCGGGCCATGAGTGAGCACCGTGCCTCATGTGAAGGCAAGATGGCAGGTGCTCGTTGTACTCTACGTGCTTCACATGTCTCACTCCCTATACTGGAACAAGACCTCACGGGCTTCACTGTTCATTGTAAAGCGGTGAATGTTAAGGCTCTCAGCCTATGCCCGAGAGGAAGTAAGTTGGAATATAGAAAAAAAAAAAAAAAAAAAAAAAAATTGGTTACTTAAGGGGAGATTTCCACTTGAGGGATTTTTTTCTGGACTCTCTTCTCCCTCATGTTTAGTCCCATTGCTTTCGAGATTTTAAGACGTTCGCCCGATTAGTTTCGTGATTTTAAGAACTTTCGCCCCATTTCTGTCAATTTTAAGACCTTTCGTGCCAATTAGGTGTCAATTTTTTCCTGGCGAGCAATAGCGAGCCTGTAATGTAAGAGGAACCGGCCTTAGGCCGGGACATTTTTCTACCGAAAAATGTACAAATTTATCTTGAAAGGGGGTCTAGGGGGTGTAATCGTAAGCTTGATGGAAATATAGGGAACAAACTAAAAACCTCCCTTTAATCATATTGTAAGTGTTTAACTTTCTCCGACTGTATGCTCATTCTCTCCCTGTGTTCTTTTCTTTCCCCACTTTCCCTTCAATCGTAATATTATTCCTTAAAAGTGTCCATATTATGCACACACACTGTACAATCATTCATGTATTGTCATTCACGCATTAATTCTATGGCTCAGATATTATACATTAAGTTTGTATGTTCATATTTGATGTCTAACATAATTGCATACTCACGTTAATCAGATGCTCAATGTCATAATTCATAATCATACAGTACATCTACAAAGTATAGTTGGTAATGTTATATGTTTACTGTTTATTTTATACGTTTCTCTTTATTTCCTACACATTTTCACAACATTAAATTAGCACAAATCTGAAAAGGTGGGGATGGAATGTTGATGGTAAGATACGGGAGAGAGAGAGAGAGAGAGAGAGAGAGAGAGAGAGAGAGAGAGAGAGAGAGAGAGAAAATAGAAAAAGAGAGTACAAAGGAGTACAAAGGAAATCAAGCAACAACAGGTCCAGTGACCCTTCTAGGCTGCTTGTCCTCCAAAACACTGAGGATCAAGTGTCCAAACAGTGGTTTAGAGTGGGTAAGGGAACATTGGAAAGGGAACTACTGCCCTGGAACTAATGTCCGTGGCAGGATTAGTAGGGGACAGATGGGTTAGTAACTGAGGGGAGGATAAAATAAAGTTATTCATTTACAAACGCAGTCAGTCGCGGGTTTGATGCGAGATATTTGTCTAGGCGAAGTTTAAATGAATCAACGGTGCTGCAGTCTATAAGATCCCGGGGAAGCCCATTCCATAAGTTGACAACTCGATTGAAGAAGAAATTCTTAGCTTCGTGTGAGTTAAAAGATTTACCAATAATTTTGCAATCGTTTCCCCGCGTGTAATTAGACTGGTCGATAGTGAAGTACTTACTACAGTTCATATTGTCGATGCCTTTGATGATTTTGAACACTTGAATTAAGTCGCCTCTTAATCTGCGCTGGGTTAAAGGAAACAGATTTAATTCTCTAAGACGCTCCTCGTATGGTTTGTTCTTTAGGCTAGGTATCATTTTGGTCACTCTACGTTGAACTCCTCGTTCTAGCTTGTCTATATCTTTTTGGTAATAAGGGCACCAGGATTGAACGCAGTATTCCAGAAGAGGGCGGACTAAGGAATTGTAAAGGGTTAGGATAACGTCTTTGGATTTATGCTCAAATGAAGCCAATAATTTTGTTTGCCCTCTTAACAACTTCTGAACATTGTTGACTCGGTTCTAGGTTACTCGATATTGTTACTCCCAGATCGGTTTCTCTGTTTACATTCTTAAGCTGAGTGCCATTCATCAAGTAGTTTGCTTTCTCATTTTGGTATCCGATATGTAGTACTTTACATTTATCCGC
>CM064513.1:33640111-33662487 GCA_032716605.1 Paralithodes platypus
TATACGTAATAAACAGAAATGAGGGTATACGTAATAAACAGAAATGAGGGTATACGTAATAAACAGAAATGAGGGTATACGTAATAAACAGAAATGAGGGTATACGTAATAAACAGAAATGAGGGTATACGTAATAAACAGAAATGAGGGTATACGTAATAAACAGAAATGAGGGTATACGTAATAAACAGAAATGAGGGTATACGTAATAAACAGAAATGAGGGTATACGTAATAAACAGAAATGAGGGTATACGTAATAAACAGAAATGAGGGTATACGTAATAAACAGAAATGAGGGTATACGTAATAAACAGAAATGAGGGTATACCTAATACACAGAAATGAGGGTATACCTAATACACAGAAATGAAGGTATACGTAATGAACAGAAATGAGGGTATACCGTACGTAATAAACAGAAATGAGGGTATACCTAATACACAGAAATGAGGGTATACGTAATGAACAGAAATGAGGGTATACGTAATGAACAGAAATGAGGGTATACGTAATAAAGATGGACAAACTTAAATAGAAGTTCGTTGGATACCAGAGGCAACAGGTGAGATCAAATTGGAGACATTAAGGATGGAGACACAAAGAAAGGTAAAGGAAAGTAGGGTAAGGATGGAGGGAAGGAGGAATGTGAATGTGTGGGTAGGGTAAGGTATAGACAGTGACCACCCTGCCTCCCATATTTCCTCCAGACAACCCTACTCTACCTCTCCTGTCCTCTATCCCTTAAGGGGAGATGGGTCCTTTTTCTGGCCCCCTTCTTTCTCATGTTTAGTTTTCATATTTCAAGATGTTTGCCCCATTAGTTTTGTTTTCGATTTTAATACCTTCGGCCCCATTTCCTTGTGAATATTGCTATTTAGGTGTCGATTTTTTCCCTGGCGAACGATAGTGATCCTGTAATGTTAGAAGAACCGGCCTTAGGCCGGGACACTTTTTACTAAAAAATGTACACCTTAATCTAGAAGGGTGATCTAATGGATGTTATTTATAAGTTTGATGGAGGTCTAGGAAGGAAACTAGAAAAATAATGAATACATGAAAAAGTCGACCAAAATGTGAACCCACACCATACCCACACGCACCTTCGCACCACCATCACGGCACAATAGTTATAACAGTTGCAAAGACCTTGGGGAACATAGATTTGACATAGCCTACTGGTACAATATTCTATTGGTAGGTGCTAAAGTTAAAAAGTACCGTACTTATATATTTAATTTTAAGACCCCCCCCCCCAAAAAAAAAAAAAAAAAATCACTCTCACACTCTCTCTCTCTCAACACGCAACCGTAACTGGAAGTTATACTTGTTAATAGTTCAGCACTATAGTATATGCGGAAACATAAAAGATCTGTTCAACCTGAAACAAACGTTCCTCGGTAGTTGTAAATATTTCTTCAGTAGAATAGTTCAAGAAGATAGTAGATGGTGTTTTGATTAGTCTGGAATGGGTGATGTGCACTTCACAATATCTCTTTGCACTTAAAGTATTTCTTTGGAATGGAGGACAAGGTCTATAATAGTCCCTGTAACACCTTGTAACACCCACACCCACACACTCACTCTCTCTCTGTGCCCTCCACCCCCGCCGTGACCAAAATGTCCTTTAAGTGTCCCCAATATCCCCCCCCACCCCCCGGGTCCCTAACAGGTACAGAGGGGGTAATAGTTTCTTTGTATTCCCCTATGTAGCTGTTGAGGGAATGAAACTTTTACATAACACCATTAGTCTGCCCCAGCCCACCCTTCACCATGTACACCTACAAACAATCGTCACATCCACCCATCCCACCCTGGAGTGTCAACAGTCAGGGCCTATTTCACGTTTGTATTCGTAAACATTTATTTCCCTTCGCAGCGCCTGATATTGAACGAATACTGTGGGAATGAGTGTTATTTACAGAGAGATTCCATGGATTACCATTCTTATTTCTGAAGATAATATAATTTTCCAAGTTATTTCGTCCTTTAATGGCGCTACATGGCCACTTCGTTTAACACCTTACAAACAAAAGTACTAAACAATAACCCCTAATGGATATTCTCCAACCTTTTGACTGTCGGTACATAGTGACTACATACAGTACAGTACTGGTACTGTAGATATAGATAGTTATACCAACAAAGATAGATATAGATATATAGTGAAGGTAGAGGAGATGGAGGAAGGGAGAACTCCGAGAAAGGAAGGTGATCACTCTATCCCCCGTGACTAACTCAGGGAGGAGGCTGGTCATTTGGGAGAGGCAGGGAGGTGGGAGAGAAGGAAGGGAGAACACAGTAATTATAAGAAAGAGGGAGACCAAGAAGATACAGCAATGAGGGATGGATAGGCAGGGAAAAGGAGTGGAGGAAGGGAGAACACGGTAATTATAAGAAAGAAGGAGACCAAGAAGAGGAGATAAATGAGGGATGGAGAGGAATAAGAAAGAGGGAGACGAAGAGATAAAATAAATGAGGGATTGAGAGGAATAAATGTATTAATTATAAGAAAGAGGGAGACAAAGAGAGGAAAGAAATGAGAGATGGAGAGGAATACAAATGTATGAGGAATAGGAAGGTAAATTAATAAAATAACTATAAGCGAGGGAGAGGAGAGGAAAGAAATGAGGGATAACAAAAATAACAATGAATGGGAAATAGGAAGGAAGACAATTAAGAAGGGAACACAGGATACTAAGAAACAAAGAAAACTATAAACGAGGGAAACAATGTTCGAAGGAAAGACGTGGGAAAAAAAATATAGGCCTATACTATTAATCGAAGATAAGTTAAAATATGACTCTTTCTGAAGGTGCAATCTTTGTAGGAGTGTGCACAAATAACTTGGCAAAGGATACATTTTGTTTTCAGTCACCGAAGTGAAATGGCCAATTCAGGTAAATAGACAAATATATAACAACACATGCTTGGGGGTACAGGCCTACATAAGATAAGCTAAAACTGGAGAGTTAAGAGGGAAAATGGGAACAATGTTAGAATGCATAAGGGAGTAGGATGCTGAAAAACGTAGAACAAACGAAAATATGCCATATTTTAATGAAAGGAGGACCGACAGAGTGTAATAAATAACCAACCATACACGACATACCGTAGTGAGAGCGGGCCCCCATGTAGTGCAATAAATAATGAGGGTAGGGAGGTGGTGAGGGTTGTGTTAGTCCCCCCTGTAAACAATACTGCCTCCACCCACCACAAACATCGTAACTCACCATATATCTACCCCCCCCTCCCCTCCCCTCCCCCCCCCCCCCCCCCTTACCTGTCATACTCTACCTAGGCCTACCCCCCCCCCCTCCTTCTGTACCGAGGCCTACCTATCTTTGTCTACCTAGATGTCAAACTGGGACCATTTTGATCTTAGATTGTAATGAATATTTTAGTTAAAATAGGACTTCGGAGGCCACCAACCCTTCTGGATTATTAAGCCACCACGCTGTAAGCCAACAATAGCGTCAGGACTGGAGCCCCTTTTCGAGAACTCCAGTCCCTTATATGAGACAAGATACAGGAATATTTACATGGAATTGCATTGTTTGGGCTAGTTTATCACGTCCTAAGACTTATCAACAGTAGGGCAGAACCTTTGCTATGTATATTTTATGATCATGACTAAAGAGCAGAGATTTTCTTCTAGATTTGAATAGTCTCTCGTTTAACAGCCCATGTAACCTAGGCCTACCCTCTCTCTACCCGATCCTAACCCCTCCCTACTATCCTTCTCTGCCTAGCCCTATCCCCTCTGCCCTTCCCCTAGGCCTAGCTCATCCCCCCCCCCCCTTTACCTCATATGTACAGTCGTGGCCATGAATATCTGAACAGCTCCTTACAACAAAAACAACAACAGTGAACATTATCACTTTCCAACTATTACGTATTTTCATCATATTCTGGTTAGCCTACCATTAGATGATTTTCTTTAGTTTGTAATCTACCTATACGACTCAAATGGGTAAATACGATCTCAATAAACCCTCTTAGTAACATAGGTCCTTCTTAAACTGCATAAAATCATCTAATTATAGCCAAAATTAAAGGTAAACAGGCGTTAACTATCGCAACCAAAGAATTCGATTTTGGTGGCTCAGAACAGGTTTTCAGAATACTCCGTCAGCGTCCCGTAATTGTTCGCTCAAATAACATATAGTCCTCCAAATATAATTATACAGTCCCAATAATTCGGAACACGTCTATACCTATTGGTTTGTTCCCACTAAAGGCTGGTTCACATCAGCATCCAGTCCTGAGTTGCCAAGGTACCAAAAATGGAGAGAGAGAGAGAGAGAGAGAGAGAGAGAGAGAGAGAGAGAGAGAGAGAGAGAGAGAGAGAGAGATAATAATAACAATAATATTCTTTATTTCTACCATCAGTGGGTTTTCTTGTTACGTAGTATATATTTAAAAAAATATACAATACAAAACTTAGGATGTTGGCATGATGTAGTGGAGAGAGAGAGAGAGAGAGAGAGAGAGAGAGAGAGAGAGAGAGAGAGAGAGAGAGAGAGAGAGAGAGTGAGTGTGATAAAGATACCCGGCCCCTACATTTCGGCCCTACACATTCTGGTTCCCTCGGTCCATGTCTAGTACGGGATTTCTTTGTCAATATAGAGCCCATTCGTGCCATTTACTGGCGGTGTCGATTTTTTCCTAGAGAGCGATAGCGAGCCTGTAATTCTAGAAGGAACCGGCCTTTGGCCGGCACATTTTTCTACCGACAAATGTACAAATGTATTTTGAAAGGGGGTCAAGGGGGTGTCTTTTTAAGCTTGAAGGAGGTCTAGCTAGAACACTTTATTAATTTATTTTATTCAATTCAAAACTTTGATTGACATGAACATTAATTACCTTTAAATATATAAATAACAAAATAAATAGACCCACAAATAACCACTACCCCCTACAGGTGTTATTTGTGTTTGATGTACAGTCGCAGTTATTAATTCAGAGACAACATTAAGGGAAACTCCGAAATACAAATACCGGGTCGAGAGTTAACTATAGGTCAGCGCAACGATTTTGGGAAATATGTCTAACAGTTAAAAGATTACATATTCAGCTTAGGAAATATGTATACCCGTTAAAAGATTACAGACTATCTAAAAAAACTATGCACGTTTTTAGCTACCATATATCTTTCTTCAGCTTCATAAAATCGTCTAAATGCACCGGAAATAAAAACAAAAAGACGTCGCCGGTACTGCATGGTATATATTGTAAGTAATTATATTCACATGTGGCCAACAATATTGTAAATTAATTGATAGAAAAGACGTATTGAAAGTAATAGTTTACAAATATTAGATAGATCGATATAACGAAAGCTAGACAGGTGAGCAGGTACGGCAGGTAAATACATAGACAGGTGGACGCATTACCCGATACTTTTATAAATAGACAGGTAACTACACAGACGGACGAAGATGGACATTGAGGCACACAGAAAATGGATCATTAAGTAGACATTGACGTGATTGAGAGGGCAGACTGAGACATTTTCCAAACCCTGGCCACGAATGTCAACAGGGTGTAAGGGAGAAGGCAAAAATGGGGAGGACAAGTGGGTGGGTGAGAGAGAGAGAGAGAGAGAGAGAGAGAGAGAGAGAGAGAGAGAGAGAGAGAGAGAGAGAGAGAGAGAGAGAGAGAGAGAGAGAGAGAGAGAGAGAGAGAGAGAGAGAGAGAGAGACGATCCAAGGAACTGCAAATATATTAAGGTATGTTATAATTAGGACTTTAAAATACGGGAGTCGGTTTATGACATACTGGAGAGCTACTAAAACTCACCGTACCTAATCTTATAGAAAGGAAAGGGGAACAAAAGACAGGGGAAAAAAAGAGGGAAAAGACGAGGAGAAGAAAGAGGAGTAAGAGAGAAAACAAATAACAAGGAAGAGGGAGAGGAGAGAAATACAAAGGACTTACAAACTGAAGCAGACGAGGAGGAACGAAAATAACAAAAACAGAAGGAGGAAGAAGAAGAGATAAATGGAAGCAGAGGAAAGGTGAGAAAATAATGAGTAAAAGAGAGAAATGGAAGCAGAGGAGAAGGAGGAGGGAGGTCAGAGCGAAGCCAAAAATGGACACTTGGGAATGAAAATAAAGAGGGAAGGGAAAAAGTTTGAAGAGGGTGTTGAGAGCGATCTGTTCTCCTTCACCGGGGCAATCGTATTGTAATTACTCCGATCCTCCTCATCTTCCCTCCTCCTCCTCCTCCTCCTCGTCCCTATTCTTCTTCTTCTTCTTCGTATTCGGTTTCTCGGATTATCTTATTCTTCATCTATTAATTTATGGTGATGGTACTTCATATTTGTTTTTGTTTTGTGTCACTTAATTTTCTTCTCTTCATCATTGTTTTCATATTTATCTACTCTTGCTCGTCTTCTATTTTGTTCCTTCTCTCTACTTCGGTTTTCTGATTTAATCCTCTAGCCATCCCTATTCATATATTTGATTTTACATAGAATTCCTATTTGTTAAGGCATTTAACACTTTCTGTACCAGCGACGTCTGTTATACTGTATAATTATATTGAATTCTAGTCATGATTAGACGATTGTATGTAGCTTACGAAGGATCTGTGGTAGTTGGGGTTGATTAGGATGGTTCGAAGGTTAATCATTGCTAGAGATACTTATCAAGCTGACTATCATCCATCGATTAGTAGTAGCCAGAATAAAATACAATGAACGTCACCGGTACAGAAGGGGTTAAGTATCACCATCACCATCACAACTTTCCTATTTCTTCTTCTGCCTATGTTTTCCTTTCACACACATCTACACATCGCTATAAAGAAGTTAAAGATCTTTCCATGTGTACTCCAAGCTTCCAGGACCCCCCCCCCCCCCACCATCTCTTCAACCTACCCTCTTCCACCACTACTTTTCCAGCCGATCAAGCGTATTCAGCCAAGTTCATTCACTCCCCCTAACTTTAAAGTACCCCGTTAGCCAAATGACGTGTTCCTTTATGTACTGCCAGTCTCGCTCGGTACTTTATTTCGCATTTTGGGGCAGTCGGGAGCAAGGAATATATTTATTTTCCTTTGAGTTATTGGTTGTGGTTGTTGTATAGAGTTTATGTTCATTGTTGATGTGGTTGTGGTTGTTAGTTTGATGTGTGTTTGTTTGTTGTTGTAATTGTGGTGGTGGTGGTGGTTGTGGATGCTATGTTCGTTGTAGCTGTTGTGCTTGTGAATGTTATGTTCGTTTGTTGTTGTTATTATGTCCGTAATTTGTGTTGTGGTTGTGGATGTTATGTTCGTAGTTGTTGTAGTTTATTGTGGTAGCATTTTGAGAATGTTGTAGAGATTCTTCTCAAATTTCCCTTATGTTTCTATCCTTTGATTTCACCAATCAAATATTTGCAGTACCCTAAATGCGATGCTAGTGAACGTGAAGAATAAACTATATCTCTCTCTCCCTCTCTCTTTCTCTCTCCTCTCTCTCGCTCCTAAAGCCGTCACTCCAGCCACAATAACTCAGGCCAACTAAGACCTTTACGAGTGTAACCCCGTGTCACTAATATAATACTAAATTTAACCCATAGTTCCAGGGGTCAGAAGGGCGAGATTGGAATGAAAAGGTAAGGGGTATATATTTATTTATTTGTACTTATTTTAATTTATTTATATTTATTAATCTATTCATTTTTCGGATTTAAGATTGGAGATTGGAGGTCGTGATTATAATTTAGATTTATTAGCTATATTGCTATGTATATATTTTGATTTATTTATTTAAATAATTAATTACTTTATATTTCCAGGAATCATACAGACCTGGAATTGATTAACCTCTTGAATACGATGGCGTCATTTCAATATTATCTTGGCCAAAAGTAGACGATTTTACTCAACTTCGGAATGACCTCTAAGAATCAAAGTGGCAAAATTTCACCAACATACTAACTACATACTATTGCTTCCACAGGTCCTTCCTAAACTGAATAAAATAGTCTATTGATACCCAGAACAAAGTTACGAAATTCGTCACCGTACTGTAAGGGTTAAGGGGGAGGCCATATTTATGCTAATTTCATTGCAGCCTTTATTCGTGGGGGTACCAAAGTCGAGAATAGGACAAAGAAGTATTTTTTTAAGTACCATTATTATTTTGAGCCTTCTACTCAGGTGCGGTAAGGATTAGAATAGGTCAAGGCCGGTCAATTGATTAAAATTATTAATCTGACCCTTATAGTCAAAGATCGTAAGGTCTAAAATAGGTCACGAAAACTCAATTAAATATAACTATAAATGTGACCCCTACTTCCAAGGACGGCACTGTAAGGTCTTAAAGAGGTCAGTAATTTAAGATAAATTAACTATGACAATAAATCTGACTTTTTGGCACCGTAAGGTCTAGAGTAGCTTAAGGGGGGTCACCGTTTTTATTTATTTTTATCTTTCTCTCCTTTTCTCTCTTTCTCTGGCTTGTATCCATTCGGCCCCATTCAGCCAACTGTTTTAAGATGTTTATCCCTATCCAGGTATCGCTCTTCTGGCGAGCGATAGCGAGCCAGCAATGTATGGAGAAATCCGGCTTCGCCGGAGACATTTTTCTACCGAAAAATGTACAAATTTAGCTTGCTGTCAAAACAAAAATATATATATGCTGGCTCGCTACCGCTCGCCAGGAAAATATTGACACCTGAATGGGGGTAAACGTCTTAAAACAGTAGGCTGAATGGGGCCGAATGGATACAAGCCAAAGAGAGAGGGAGAGAAAGAGATAAAAGCGAGGTGGGGTCCTTTAATAATGCCCCCAAATAAGTATAGTTTTATCTTTACATTTTGACCCTTACATTCAGGTATCATAAGGTCTAAAATAGCCCAATAAAACCCAACTAAGTTTTTTCTCATAACGGTACATTTTGACCCGTATATTCAGGTACTGTAAGGTCTAAAATATTTCACTAAAGTACAAATAAGTACTTTTTACCCATAAATGTTGACCCGTATACTCTATAGTATCATAAGGCCAAAAAAAGGTAACCCACCATTCACCCCTAATCTGACCTTTATTTCCGGAGTGGATAGAGTCGGAAATAGGGCAGCCAGGGGTCGCGGGATGGGCTCAGAATAAGGAGGCCAAATAAATCCCTTAAACCCGTGGAGATCAGACCCTAAATCGGGGCATTTCTAGGGTTAGGGAATGAGGGGGAGATAGAAGACGAAGGAGCAGATCAAAGGGAGAAGAAAAATACGACAAAGAAAAAAAAGAAGCCATGTTAGATCGAGTACTCTAGTCGTGTTCTAGTTATAAAAGTTAATGTTCAAGAGCTTTGGCCTACACATTTGGAACAGGGTATAGCACTCTGACTATTACTACCACTATAACTATCACAACTACTTGATCTGTGAAGCACATAAATCAGGATTCCCGTCACTTCCTCCCCTTGTCCCCCTTCCCTTCAACCATCATCACAACTACCACTATTACTACCACCATCACTATTACTACCACCATCACTATCACTATTACTACCACCATCATTAATATTATCACTAAAGAGGCACATTTTAGAAGATCATATAGAGTGAGAAGTGATCACGTTCTATATATTTCTATATATCTTTAATCTATTTCTAATTTCTAATCTATTCTATATATTATGTTTAACGTATTTCTGGTAGGAGTCATTTATCTGTAAACTCTTAACTCTCTCTCTCTCTCTCTCTCCCGACTTTCACTTTCACTCAAAACCCACCCTTCCCCAGTCGTCACACCCCCCTTTTACCTCCCCGACCAAATTACTCCCACTCCCTCCCACTCCTACTCTCACCGTAATGGTAGTTTCTAAATACATTCTATAATAATCCTAAGGCTACAGAGTTTTATATCACTAACGCTCACTATCTTTCACACACTCTCTCTCTCTCTCTCTCTCTTTAGATACCAACCATGCAGACTATAATACGTTCGTTGCGTATAGGTACGAGGTGATCTCAAGACACCTTAGCTCCCAGTGCACAACGAACCGGATCATGATTATGTCCGCCTGTATTAAATTATGTATATGATTTATACCATTGCCTATTTTTGTAATAATTGTACGACACTGTTAATGTATTATGCATCATGTAATTCGTTTAAAATTAATTAATTGTATGAACAGCCGTTGCATAATTAACAGAAGAAAATAATATGAATCTAAATCTGAATCTCTAGGAACACAGGGAATGGTTAGTATTACAAAGATCCTGCGGTTCATTCCGGGGAGATAGTCTAAGTGTCTATGTATTATGTAATTTGTTTAAGATGATACTATTGTATGAACAGCCATTGTATATTTAATTGAAATAAAATAATCTGAATCTGAATCTGAATCTGTCACATCAGCCACTTGATCTCCCTTCTTCTTCCTTCCTCTCTCCCTACCCTTCCCTTCCACCACCATCACGACTACCACTATCACCATTACTACTACCACTTCCACCACCATCACGACTACCACTACTGCCAATATCACCACTACTACTACTACTACTACTATTTCCACCACCATCATGACTAACACTACTACCAATATCATCACTACTACTACCACCTCCACTTTTTTTTCTATATATACACACTACCATCACCCCTACCATTACTACTATCACCACTACATCACCACACCCACCACCATTCACTACCACCTCCTCCACCCCGTAGCCGTATAATATCCCTGTTACGAAACCCCCAAGATCCGGGAGTAAACATACAGGAATACCGAACTGGCATTTCCTCATACGCCCAAACCACTCCAATGACGAATGTGCAAGTGGAAAGGAGATAATGATAAAAAACAACGAAGGTAAGAATGGAAGAAAGTGGATGTACACAAATTGGGATGAATATGCAACAAGATAGATGAAACAATACAATATATAAAGAGGCACAAAAATAAAGCAGGAGTCTAAAATAAAAGCAGCCTGGATTTCTCTCTCTCTCTCTCTCTCTCTCTCTCTCTCAGACACGGAGTTAAACTGATGATTACTAGTCCTATGTTTATGTAAGGTTTGTCTTTTGTTTTCATTGCCGCTGCGCTCATTCCCGGGTCGTACTAAGGGGGGGGGGGGGGGGCTACGAGAAGAGACACCAAGGGACAAAAGGAAGGAAGAGAGGAAGAGGGGAGAAGAGAGATAAAAGAGGAGAGTGGAGGCGAAACAAAAATAGAAAGAGATTGTGGGGGATGGCCGAGCAGGGAAGAGCGAAAGAGGGGAGAAGAAAGAGAAAATAGGAGAAAGGAGGTAAAGGAAACGCTAAAGTGGGATTGTGGGATAAGGGAAGAGAAAAGGAGGGGAGAAGAGAGATATAGGAGGAGGAAGGAGGCGAAAGAAAACACGAAAATTAGTGATTGAGATGAGAGGGCAAAGGAGAATGAAGTGAATGAAGGACACACTCGAAAAGGAAAGAGATAAATAATGTGGGATGAAAACAGAGAAAGAGGAGGGAGAGAAGAGAGAAAGAGGATAAAAACTAGAGATACAAAAATAGCCAAACGAAAAATAGAAAGATTGGTGAATTGAGAAGAGCACCAAACAATATGAAACAAGGAGACAAATGGAACCAAGAATGGGAAGAAAAAGATATACATTGGAGACAAGAAACACAAGAGGGAGATAATGGTGGGTTATAAAAGGAAGATTTGGGAGGAGGAGGAGGAGGAGGAGGAGGAGAGGAGAGGATATGCAGAGGATGGAGAAGAATACGAGGAGGAGTAGGAAGAACAAGATACGGAGGGATGGGAAAAATGAGAAAACAAAATGAGGAATAGGAAGAGAAGGAGATGAAGATGAGGAATAATAATAGAAGGAGGAGGAGGATGGGGAAGAGGGAGGTGGAGGAAGAAGAAGAAACTGGGGGGGGGGGGAGTGGAAGAGGAAAAGAAGGTGCAGGAAGAGGAGGGATAAAGAAGGAGATGTGAGAAAGGATGAACACCAAAATATATATTATGGCAAAGGATGAAACGTATAAGAAGAAACGTGGAAAAAGAAGAACGCAAAACAAGACAAGTGGGGAAAGGAGAATGATGGGAAAATAGGAGAGTTACCGGTACCAAAGACAAATAGAGAGCTAGGAGGGAGGCGAAAGAAAACGGAGAGAAGAAAGCAAGGAAAACATGGAATAGGAGAGGTAGGGAAGAACGAAGACGGTGGATAATAGGAGAGGTAGGGAAGAACGAAGACGGTGGATAATAGGAGAGGTAGGGAAGAACGAAGACGGTGGATAATAGGAGAGGTAGGGAAGAACGAAGACGGTGGATAATAGAGGTAGGGAAGAACGAAGACGGTGGATCATAGGAGAGGTAGGGAAGAACGAAGACGGTGGATAATAGGAGAGGTAGGGAAGAACGAAGACGGTGGATAATAGGAGAGGTAGGGAAGAACGAAGACGGTGGATCATAGGAGAGGTAGGGAAGAACGAAGACGGTGGATAATAGGAGAGGTAGGGAAGAACGAAGACGGTGGATAATAGGAGATGTAGGGAAGAACGAAGACGGTGGATAATAGGAGAGGTAGGGAAGAACGAAGACGGTGGATAATAGGAGAGGTAGGGAAGAACGAAGACGGTGGATAATAGGAGAGGTAGGGAAGAACGAAGACGGTGGATAATAGGAGAGGTAGGGTAGCACGAAGAGACGGTGGATAATAGGAGAGGTAGGGAAGAACGAAGACGGTGGATAATAGGAGATGTAGGGAAGAACGAAGACGGTGGATAATAGGAGAGGTAGGGAAGAACGAAGACGGTGGATAATAGGAGATGTAGGGAAGAACGAAGACGGTGGATGATAGGAGATGTAGGGAAGAACGAAGACGGTGGATAATAGGAGAGGTAGGGAAGAACGAAGACGGTGGATGATAGGAGATGTAGGGAAGAACGAAGACGGTGGATAATCAGGGCAAACAAGACACGAAGAATATAAAACAACAAATGGAAGGAGAGGAGAGATACATACAGATGAAAAAGAGTGGATGGGGAAGAGGGGAGACTGAGAGAGAAGAACGGACGAAGGAGAGTAGAAGGGGAAAGAAGATAATGCAAATATAGGTAAATCAAGAAGAATTAGAAGAAGGAAGAGATAATAGGGAACAAATAGTGCACAAAGAGAGAGAGAGAGAGAGAGAGCTGCTTGTGTGGTCGCGTCACTCTTCTTTTTATTCCTACACCCCTTTCTTCTCTCTCTCTCTCTCTCTCTTTTCAGATAATTGAGTGGAGCAAGATACAAAACAGGTATAATTTAATTTGTTTTTCAGAGCTATGACTATCTTGAGTAACTCATACTATACATAAATTATCAGGTACTATCTTGAGTAACTCATACTATACATAAATTATCAGGTACTTCCGAAAATATAACTAAAGGTAAATTGTATTATCCAGACGAACTTGAACATAGTCCAGTATGTCATCAATGGGCAACTAACTCTCCACCTCCAACCCTTACACATGACTACACTAGAACAGCAAGGGCATAATATGGGTATGTAAAACCATTGTGTACATCGATATTGATTTGCCTCTCTATGCTTATAATATTAGATGGGTCTAAAATATATTCATTTATACCAATATGCCTTTATAAGGGTATATTATTATGGACACTTTAAAATACCCTTTTCATACCCCTACATGTTAAAGTGTATATCCCTTATCATAGCATCCCTTCCGTCTTCTTTGAACTGGGTTTTGTATAGACGTTGGTTGTGTCTACAGTATATCATGGTGCTCTATTGGTTCACTTGTCCTATCTTATATTTATTGGTGCTCCTTCTATCTAGCTACTGTACTTATCCCTCCATTTCACAAACTATATTCCTTATCCTACTAAGAACCCCTTCATTCTAGGTTGTCCTGTTATGTATAGACGTTTGCTGTGGCTATCCTGAACTGTGTTGCTCTCTGTTGGTTCGCTTGTACCTTGTCTTTATTGAGGTTACTTCTATCTATCAATCAATCCCTCTCTTAGTATGAACATACTCTCATATCCTAGCACCCTTTCCTTCTCCTTTGTCCTAGGTTGTGAATAGATGTTGGTTGTGTTTATATACTGTGGTATTGGTTCACTATATGATGCTTCTTCTGTCTATCCATTCATCCCCCCCCCCCCCTCCACATGACTATATCGCTTATCCTATCACTTTCTACTCCTTTGTCATGGGATTTGCATAGTCGTTGGTTTATGTCTGCACTGTGGTACTCTCTGGTGGCTCACATATCCTATCAATAATATCAATAATGGTGTTTCTTGTATTTATCCATTTATCCCATGGGGTTTGTCCCTTCTCTCCACATGACTATATCTCCTTATCTTATCTCACCTTTCCTGAGTTGTTTATAGACGTTTGGTTGTGTATAGTCTATGTTGTGATGATAGCTGCTGGCTCACTCACATCACTTGTCCTGTCCTATCAGTATTGGCTCTTCTTCGATCCATTTATCCTCTCTTCCACTTACACTAACCTAACTTTATTGGTTATTCTTCTATCCACTTATCCCCACTTCCCCTTACAAACTTAACTGTATTAGTGCTCCTTATATCCATTCACCCCTTCTCTCTCTCTCTCATCTATTTATCTATCTCTTTCATCCTTCCTTCCCCCCCTCCCCCTCCCCCTCTCTTCTCATCCCCACGTACTATTCCAACCTCCCCCAAGATTCCCCAAACAAACAACAGCCACGTTAAATCCTGTTTGTGTACTCAAGACTCCCGAAGAGAAGACCCCAGATAGGACTCTTTGTTTACCACTCTTGTTTCTTGGTGATGATGCAGGATTTAGGGGGGGAAGGGAGGGAGACCGTGTTAGTGTGTTCCTTGTTTTGGATCTGGAGTTGGCGTTTTCGTTTCTTAAGGGAAAAGGCACAGGGTTAACTTTTCCGGAATAGAGTTTCGGCAAGTCTGTTCAGGGGGCTTCTTCTTCAAAGTTGCATACACGTTGAGCCACCTAAAGTAATCTATCGCCAGTATAGTTGCGGCAAAATACAAAAGAACCCCTGAATATTGGTAGAAGAAAGATACAGATCGAAAATTGCTGGGAAAAAAAACGTGTGACCCCCGCCTATAGGAACCGAAATGTGAGCATCTCGGAATGAGTTTGTTCTGGGAATCTTTGGGAGCTTAGGTGCGAGTTGTGTAATAGAGAATACACCTCGAGATGCTTATACAGTCAACAAGGCACTGTTTGGGTTTAGCTATGAAGTACGGGGGTAGATATTTTATGATAGCTATAGTGCAAAAGGGTAGAGATTTTACGAACGCTATAGTGGAAAAGCCTCGGATGATAAATTGATAATATGACCGTTTTTTAGTGGTCTTTGAGTGCTCTTAATACACTGAGCTGGTTGGTTCCTCTCGACCAATGGGAGGGTTCCGACAACAATGTACTCGAGCGCTGATTGGCAGATGGAGTGTGTTTATGTTTTCTTCTTTTTTAAGGTGATTGGTTTATGGGGGAGAAGTTTGAGGGCGGCGTGGGCGTTAATTGACTGTGTTGGAGGGTGTGGAGGTGGGAGTGGTGGAGGGTGTTGACGTGGGGGTGGTGGAGGGATTTGATGGGGGTGTGGGGACTGTGGGGCTGGAGGTGGGAGTGGTGGAGGGTGTTGACGAGGGGTGTGGTGTAGGGTGTCAAAGTGTGGTTGTGGGAGACGGGAGGGATTGTAGTTGTGGGGGTGATGGAGGGTGCCAAAGTGTGGATGTGTGGGGATGTGGGTGACGGGAGGGGTTGTGGGGGTGTGGGTGGTGGAGGGTGTTCAATTGTGAGTGTGGGAGTGAGGTTATGGGGGTAAGGGGTTGGGGTGGGGATAGGTTTAGGAGAGAGAGAGAGAGAGAGAGAGAGAGAGAGAGAGAGAGAGAGAGAGAGAGAGAGAGAGAGAGAGAGAGAGAGAGAGAGAGAGAGAGAGAGAGAGAACTGTGGGTTCAGGTGCAGCTTACATCATATCATGAAGTGTGTGACGATACAAGCTTGAAGTGGTTGGATGAAAGTGAGTGAATGGGTTGGTAAAATATTTAATATTTGAGATGATAGACGTGGATGAAAGTGGATACATGCAATAGTAATAGTGGATGTTGAAGGGAATGAGGCGGATGAGTATAGAATGAAGCAGGTGGAAGAGTGGATAGATGTAGTAGTAGTAATAGAAGTAGTAGTAGTAGTAGTAGTAGTAGTAGTAGTAGTAGTGATGGATGTTGATGAAAGTGCGTCGGATGAATAGTAGTAGTAGTAGTAGTAGTAGTAGTAGTAGTAGTAGTAGTAGTAGAATGAAGCAGGTGGAAGAGTGGATGAATGTAATAATAGTAGTGGTGGATGTTGATGGAAATGCGGCGGTGGATGTGTGTGGATGTGGGTATAAGCCTTCTAAATAGCCTCCACAATTACCCTATAAACAACGAAACTCTAGACCAGAGCACGTGTGTCTGGAGAGAAGGGGGGGGGGGGGGGGGGCATGATGAGAGAAAGGGGTGGAGAAGATGTTTGGGAGAGAGCGAGAGCGAGAGAGAGAGAGAGGTGGAGTGACGTGGGTGTAACATTAACTTGTTCAACAGACGCCACTCCTTTAATGACAAAGATAGAGAGAGAGAGAGAGAGAGAGAGAGAGAGAGAGAGAGAGAGAGAGAGAGAGAGAGAGAGAGAGAGAGACAGAGAGAGAGAGAGAGAGAGAGAGTGAGTGAGTGTGAAAATGAGATATTGTGTGAAAGCGAGTACAAAGGATGTAGGTTGTAACTATTGTATCTAGCCTATGTAAATCAAATAAAGAATAGCAAGATGAGACAGTGAGAGAGTGAGAGTGTGTGAGAGAGAGTAGAGATAAAGGAGAGTGGTAAGATGGCGGCTTGAGGGAGTCATAACAGAGAGGATGACAAATGGCCGATACTTTATCTTTTAAGTTGTGGTATGCAGCTGGGTGGTAAGGGTGGTAGAGATGGTTTTCGAGGGTGAGGGTGATGGTGGTGATGGATGGTGGTGATAGTAAGGGTGATGGAGGTGGTAGGGATGGTTTTTGATGGTGGCGGCGGCGGCGGTGGTGATGGTGGTGGTGGTGTGGATGGTGGTTATAGTGGTAAGTGTGGTGTGGGTGGTAGTGGTAGTGATGGTTGTGTAGGACATTGGAGGTGGTGGTGGTGATAGGGATGTATACTTGAGGGCCATGGTGGTAGTGGTGGTGGTGGTGACAGTGGTAAGTGTGGTGTGGGTGGTGGTAGTGGTAGTGATGGTTGTGTAGGACATTGGAGGTGGTGGTGGTGATAGGGATGTATACTTGAGGGCCATGGTGGTAGTGGTGGTGGTGGTGACAGTGGTAAGTGTGGTGTGGGTGGTACCGGTAGTGGTAGTGATGGTTGTGTAGGACATTGGTGGTGGTGGTGGTGATAGGGATGTATACTTGAGGGCCATGGTGGTAGTGGTGGTGGTGGTGGTGACAGTGGTAAGTGTGGTGTGGGTGGTACCGGTAGTGGTAGTGATGGTTGTGTAGGACATTGGTGGTGGTGGTGGTGATAGGGATGTATACTTGAGGGTCATGGTGGTAGTGGTGGTGGTGGTGATAGTGGTAAGTGTGGTGTGGGTGGTAATGGTAGTGATGGATGTGTAGGACATTGGCGGTGGTGGTAGTGATAGGGATGTATACTTAAGGATCATGGTGGTGGTGGTGGTGGTGGTGGTGGTAGTGGTGGTAACAAAAGGTAAGGTGTTGGTAATACTGGTAAGCGTGGTGGTATTGGTGTTCCGTCTACTCTAAAGATCCTGCTGTGGTAGTAGACATGGTACCAATAGTAAGAATGGTGGTTATGGTAGCCTATAGTATGATATTTTTAGACAGATAGTTAGAGGCCATCATATAAGGTGAGGTTTTTAGTTTGCTCCCGCGATTTCAATCAAGCTTAGGCCTAGATAAAAAAAAAAAAAAAAAAAAAATCCTTCGAGATAATTATTTTACATTTGTCGGTAGAAAAAGTGTCTCGGCCAAAGGCCATTCCTCTTAAATCGCAGGCTCACTATCGGTCACTAGGAAATATACAACACCTAAATGGCAATTGTTAAAAAGGTCTTAAAATTGACAATGAAACGGGAAGAAAGGTCTTAAAATCACCAAACTATTGGGGCAAACGTCTTTAAATTTCAAAACTAATGGGGCTAAACATGAGGGAGAAGGGAGTCAACAAAAAACCCTAAGTGAATATCTCGCCTTAATGTGAATAGTTACGTAACGGGTGACGGTGGCGGCGGCATCGGAGACAATGGTCCAATATACAGTACATAGACCAAGATAAAAAAAAAAAAAAAAAAAAAAAAAAAAAAAAAAAACACACACACACACAACAACAACGATGAGCGCGCTTCAATGTATGGATAGAATATACAATTTAGATGGATATATATCAGGCTAGATATAAACAAAGGATCTAGATAACAGATAAAAGGATAAATATTATATAAGAACATTGACAGGCGAGCTTCATTAAATGGATAGCACAGACAGATGGATAGATTACCAGGCACGACAGCTTAGCTAGATCAACAGAAACTGGTACTTCTTTCAGGGAGAAACAAGAGACCAAGATGAATAGACCTAGATAAATGGATAGATACAAGATAATAAAAGTGATGGGTGAGCTTAATTAAATACAGAGAATAGACAGTTTGGACGGATAGATGTAAGGCTAGAGATAGACAATAAACCAAGATGAATAGACGGAGATAAATGGATAGATACAAGCTAAGAAAAACGATGGGCGAGCTTCAATGAATAGGCCGAATAAAAAGATAGAATAGATGACCAGGCGCGACAGTTTGATGGCTGGATAGAGGGGGCTATAGATAGTGGCGGCGACATAGACAATAGATTAATAATCGAACCCTATCCACCACATAATCGCTCCCTTTTGTGACACCCTGAATGAGACCCCTCCCCCTAAAAAAAAATGTTTTCCAGTCTCATAAAAAATGGAATTGGGTGGTCTAGTTTTTGTTTTTTTATTATTTGGTAGACACGCTTTTGATGCCACGCCCTCTACTCTATTCTACTCTCTCTCTCTCTCTCACATCCAATATCCCCCCCCCAAAAAAAAACAAAAAAACAAGCAAGACTTACCCATTCACCCACAAACTTCCCCTACCCCCACTCACACACTACACCTCACCCACTTTCAAACACCCCCCCATACTAGACCTCACCAACTTTCAAACCCCACCCACATTCTCTGCCCACCCACTTTCAAACCCCACCCACTTTCATCACCCACCCACACCCCACCCACATTCTCCGCCCGCCCACTTTCATCACCCACCCACACCCCACCCACATTCTCCGCCCGCCCACCCGATACTATAACAACAATCTCTTGACATTCATACGGATCACATGTTTATACCGTCTTAACTGACACTATGCAGGCGCTGGTGCAGGTGGGTGGGTGGGGTAGTGGGTGGATGGGTGAGCGGGTGGGGGATGGGGTTGTGGGTGGATGGGTGGGGGATGGGGTTGCGGGTGGATGGGTGGGGGATGAGGTTGTATGTGGGTGGGCGGGTGGGGTGGTGTGGTTGTGGGTGGTAGGGTGGATGAAGGGATTGTATGTGGGTGGGTGGGTGGGTAGGTGTGGTTGTGGGTGGTAGGGTGGAGCAGGGGTTTGTATGTGGGTGGGGTGGTGTGGTTGTGGGTGGTAGGGTGGAGGAAGGGGTTGTATGTGGGTGGGGTGGTGTGGTTGTGGGTGGTAGGGTGTAGGAAGGGGTTGTATGTGGGTGGGCGGGTGGGGTGGTTGTGGGTGGTAGGGTGGAGGATGGGGTTGTATGTGGGTGGTGTGGTTGTGGTGGTAGGGTGGGGGATGGGGTTGTATGTGGGTGGTGTGGTTGTGGGTGGTAGGGTGGGGGAAGGGGTTGTATGTGGGTGGTGGTGTGGTTGTGGGTGGTAGGGGTTGGGGGTGGGATGGGGTTGTATGTGGGTGGTGTGGTTGTGGGTATTAGGGTGGGGGATGGGGTTGTATGTGGGTGGTGTGTGTGTGGGTGGTAGGGTGGGGGATGGGGTTGTATGTGGGTGGTGTGGTTGTGGGTGGTAGGGTGGGGGATGGGGTTGTATGTGGGTGGTGTGGTTTGTGGTGGTAGGGTGGGGGATGGGGTTGTATGTGGGTGGTGTGGTTGTGGGTGGTAGGGTGGGGGATGGGGTTGTATGTGGGTGGGGTTGTGGTATGTGTGGGTGGTAGGGTGGGGGATGGGGTTGTATGTGGGTGGGGTGAAGGGGTTGTATGTGGGTGGGCCGGGGTGGGGTGGTGTGGTTGTGGGTGGTAGGTGGGGGATGGGGTTGTATGTGGGTGGTGTGGTTGTGGGTGGTAGGGTGGGGGATGGGGTTGTATGTGGGTGGTGTGGTTGTGGGTGGTAGGGTGGGGGATGGGGTTGTATGTGGGTGGTGTGGTTTGTGGGTGTGGTAGGGTGGGGGATGGGGTTGTATGTGGGTGGTGTGGTTGTGTGGTGGTAGGGTGGGGGATGGGGTTGTATGTGGGGGTGGTGTGGTTGTGGGTGGTAGTGGGTGGATGGGGTATGGGTGGTTGTATGTGGGTGGGGTGAAGGGGTTGTATGTGGGTGGGCGGGTGGGGTGGTGGTGTGGTTGTGGGTGGTAGGGTGGGGGATGGGGTTGTATGTGGGTGGGGTGAAGGGGTTGTGTGTGGGTGGGTGGGATGACTGTGTGGGGGTGGGCGGGCTGATGGGGTTGCTTGTGTGGTGGTGGCGTTGGTTGTGGTGGTTGAGTTGAAGGCATGTACACTGGAAGACGCACATTCTGCTCTTAACTTGTAAAAGGTATATCGGGCTAAATCGAAATAGCTGATTAATTTTGTATCTCTAAGCAACATTCGAGGCTTGTGTTCACTTATATTGTCATGTATTTGGGGTTAAACAAATTGTACTTTTTGATGCACGGCGATTCAATTTAGTGATCCCTGTTTGGCTAATATTGACGTTGTTATTACTGTTATTGTTATGTTGTCTGTGTTTGGCAGGCATTTCAGTTATGTTGTCGAGTTTCTGAAGTTAACCCGTTCAGTACCGGTGCCGTCCTTTTAACTTTATTCTGGCTACTATTAGACGATTTTACTCAGTTTAAAAAGGGCTTCCAGCAATTAACAGACTTCGAACTATCTCATTTAACTCTTTTTACTACCACAGATCCGTCTTAAGCTGCACACAATCGTTTAAATATATCTAAAATAATGTGAATAAACATAAAGAGCCGTCGCCGGTACAGAATGGGTTAATAGTAAGTACCGTCCCACACATTGGATGCAAGAATAGTACACTAACTTTCTTTGAATGAATTACAGATAAGCATACGTCCGCCACAGTTATATACAATTAGTTAATATCGACCCAGTAAACATCGAGAAGCAACTACACACCCAAGCTTACATCACTGCCCAAGACTGACGTACACACACACACCAACACGGACACAAAACACACATACACACACACACGACGAACACACCAACACGTACGCGCCCACACACACACGACGAACACACACACACACACGACGAACACACCAACACGTACACGCCCACACACACACGACGGACACACCAACACTGACACACACACAAAACACACCCACCCATACACACAAACAGGACAGACGGACAGACCAACACGTACACACCCACACACGGACGGACACCGGACATCTATATAGACAAGTTCGTGAGACGGGTTGACGTACCATGAAGACAGATCGTGGGTTACGGACGCTAGTAGTAATCGGATATACAGTATATATATATAAATTCAGTATTCAGTATTCAGTATTCAGTATTCGCGATATCTCTCACGCCATCTTTGTGTGTTCCCTCGGACCCACGTAACATACCGAGGATATTGTTTAAGGGGAGATGGGTCGTTTTTCTGGTCCCATTTCTCCCTCGTGTTAAGCCTCATTTTTTTTTTAGATTATAAGACGTTCGGCCCATTAGTTTGGCGATTTTAACACCTTTCGCCTCATTTCGTTGTCAATTTTAAGACTTTTCATACCATTTAGGTGTCGATTTTTTCCAGGCGCGCGGCCTTCGGCCGGGACATTTTTCTATTGAAACAAGTACAAATTTATCTTGAAGGGGGGTCTAGGGGGTGTTTTTCTAAGCTTGGTGGATGTCTTACTTATAGGGGATAATTATAGATAAGCTAAGCGTACATAAATGAAAACTGGGAGAAAAATGACACGTGAAAAAGGTATACCGTAACGAAATATGAATAAGCATTAAGATCAGGAACAGGAAGAGAACATACCTGCACATTTATGAACACATTCGATAAGACGAAGGGAACGTATAACACGAGTATACATTAAATTGATAAGTTCAATTAATTCCCTTGAAAATGAAAGACGAAACACTAAA
>CM064513.1:33662587-33702587 GCA_032716605.1 Paralithodes platypus
GCCTGTAATTTACGAGGAACGGTATATTTTTCTATCGAAAAATGTAAAAAATTAATCTTGCAAGAGGGTCTTGGGCAGTTTCTTTTTTTTAGCTTGATGGAGGTCTAGGGAGGAAACTAAAACAATAATACAAATATACATAAATGAGCAAATAAATACGCCCATCCCCCCCTTAATACCACCTATACGCCCATCCCCCCCTTAATACCACCTATATAGTATACTGGAATATATAACGAAGAACGCATACCCTGGGATCGAACCTTGCTATTCAGAGTTAACGCAATTCTAATACGAATTATTCCTTCTATGCTCAGTGGTCTGGTTCGGTAATTTGGATGCAAATCATAATCCCTTTTTGGAGTGAGACGGAGAGGAGGTGTAGTGGTTGTAAAATGTGTGTGTGTGTGTGTGTGTGTGTGTGTGTGTGTGTGTGTGTGTGTGTGTGGGTGTGTGTGGGTGTGTGTGTGTGTGTGTGTGATGAGTTCAGTGTGTGTGTGTGGGTGTGGGTGTGTGTGTGTGGGTGTGTGTGTGTGTGTGGTGGGTGTGTGTGACTGTGTGTGTGTGTGTGTGTGTGTGTGTGTGTGTGTGTGTGAATTGTTTGAATAGTATGCTGCTAATCCTTGAATAAAACAGGAGCAAACAGGAGAACGTAAGAGGGATAGAGTAAATCAGTGCAGTAGATATAGGCTAGTGTATTTACTATCAGAGTAACAATGAAATATTATCAGCATAGGAAGGAGCACATAAAGTGGAGGCAGCGTTAAATTCGTGCGTTAAATATAGATCACGTAAACTGTAACAAAACTGACACATATTTGAAAGAACATATCATTGAACACATAATTAGAAAGCTTCAATAATAATGCCATTCATGTACAGTATTCACAACAAAATATAATATCCATCACAAAATGCGTGCAACGAGCATGAAAAACGTGATTGCATTATCATGCAAAACGATTATTGTACACTGATTATCTGCACCAGTTTTTTAACTCCCTGTGTAATCGATAATAGATGCCTAAATTTTAAAATACGTATATATAGGATAAAGTTAAAATGTGTAAAGGAATATCTAGGACGGAAGGACACGATAACAACTATTAAACACACAAATAGCATAGAGTCAAACCAAATCTTAGAAACGAAAGGTATTAAAACAAAAAACACACTAGCGATAATGAACACCAAATTATCGTGTGGGAGAAATGGAAAACACAAAAGGTTATGGCCGGAAATAGATGATAAAAAGGTACCGTACCGATAGTAGTGGTATATATATATATATATAATGGTTGAGGATGGCTGGTGTATAGCGTGGGTGAAGTGAAGGGGAAATACGGGCCTTGGGGTGTGTTGTTGATGGCCATGAAAAGGGAATGGGTATGTGGGTGTGGGTGTGGGTGTGGGTGAATATGGGTGGGTGAATATGTAAGTGGGCGTCTGTGAATATATAAGTGTGTGTGTGTGTGTGTGTGTGTGTGTGTGTGTGTGTGTGTGTGTAGGAGGGTTGACTGGGTAAGGGTAAGCTTGTATATGTGTGGTGGTAAGTGATTAAGTGAATGAGTGACTGACAGAAAGACGTGGGTGAGTGAGTGAGTATGAGAGAGTGTGTGAGTATAAGAGTGAGTGAGTGAGTAAGGGCGTGGGAGATGGGCGTGGCTATCAACATGACTCGCCTCATAACTAAGATGAGCAAGACAGATAGCACACGCCTACCCTAGTAGCCTGCCCCCCCCCCCCCCCCCCTCTCTCTTTTATGCTTTCCCCGCCATACCCCCACCCCTCTCTCTCTCTCTCTCCCTCCCTCTGTTTTATGCGTTTCCCTCCATACATCACTACTTTTATATACTTTTACTGATGCATTACATTCTAGCCCCTCCACAGTATATCCATACTGGTTTGTCTATACCCTTCTTTCCTTTCCTCCCCCGCCTTCTCCTATCCCCCCCCCCTTCTCTACACTCGTTACACCCTGACATTATGCCCCCCTTCCACATCTCAACCCTCCCCCTTCCCTTCTTCCCTCCCTCCCGTTCTTGCCATTTTGCTGTCTCATCCACTGTTTTGCTCGTTTTTGCCCGTTTAGAGGCGCCACTTTATCTTGTCTCAAACATCTTCTCCCAGACATTTCTGCAACTTTTAAGAAGCGTTCCTCTGTATTTTTAAAACTTGTTCTTCCCTCTCTCAATTCGTAAATATGCTGTAATTTCTCCTAATCCTGTTTCTTCCTTAAGTGGCTATGTTTTTTATATGTACAATTGTAAATTATACACGCCATATAATTTTTGTATACCCCCTATTAGCATATTCACGTCATATATCATTACGCCTGCAGCATTCTTTTATTTCGATATGTTCTTCATAATCTACTTACAGCATTTGTTTCTGTTTAATCTTCTTCGCAATCCTAATTATAATTCACCACCGTCTCTCTTCATCTCCTTTCCTATTACATTTTTACATTTCATTTCATTCCCTTCTCTCCGTTCTCCTATCTAGTTTATTCTTATTATCTTATTCTCTCCTCTACCCTCATTTCTCGCCTCTCCTCTCCTCTTTACTAGTTACTCCCTTTTCTTTCTAGTTCACGTTTGGCTTATATTATCTTCTCTTCTCTTCTATTTCCTCCTTTCTCCTAGCTACTCGTGTTTGTTTCTAGTTCATGTTCGTCTTCGTTTCTCTTGTATTTTCTCTTCTCGTTAGCTACTCCTTTTGTCTTTATATTTCATGTTTATTCTCTCCTCTCTCTTAGCTACTAATTGTCTTCATGTTTGTCTTATTTTCTATCCTATTCTCTCCTCTCTCCTAGCCACTCGACTTTTTCTTTCCAGTTCATATTTTCTCTTCTATCCTTCCCTCTCTCCAAGCTACTCGTTATCCTTCATGTCCTTGTCTGTTCTTCCCTTTCCTTCTCCTCTCCTCTATCATTCTCTCCCCAAACCAAGAGAGGAGAGGCTACACACTTATTCTACCTGTTCTGTTCTGTATTTTCCACCTCGTTTCTCCTTCTCTCTTCCTCTTACTCTCCTCTCCTCCCATCACCTCCCTAATCTCTTTTATCGTCCCCTCCACTCCGGCCACCCCTATTGACACTAAAAGGCTTGAATAGAATGCCTATCTTAGTGGCCTACCTAATTGACACTCCATTCTCCAGTGTGGATCCATACACTCAACTCTGATAGTATCCTTTCTGGCCCTATAGTAATACATTTATATAAAAAATATATATAAAAATACACACACACACACACATATATATATATATATATATATATATATATATATATATATATATATATATATATATATATATATATATATATATATATGCCGTATATATAAATAGATAGATAGATGGATGACATTTAATTAATGAAGCGAAAGGAAGGGCATCAATATTACCCACTCCAAATTAATTGATTTACTGATAAATTAATTGGCTGATTAACCGAACACAAATAAAGGACCTCCACATTCCCGGCCCGACCCCGGGAACCGAAGACGGATATCGAGTGGCCTGTACCGCTTCTACCACCGCTACCCGCATCAAGACACACACACACACACACACACACACACACACACACACACACACACACACACACATTCCAACTCGGCGCAGGTTGGGCCACAATGGGGAACTGCGTGGTATAATTAAAGCCGGTATCACACTAAGAGCTTTTATAGTCAACATTTGATGATCACCATTTTGCTGGCAACATTTCTGGAATATTCTGCACTGGTATCGGAAACTAGACTGATGGTAGATGCATTTAGGTAACCGAACTATATTAAATGTTTACCTCATAAGCTGCCAGACCAGTGTTGATGATAAATATTGAGGTAAAAAGCGTTCATGTGATACCGGCGCCCACGATCCTACCCTACCCTTCGCAGATCTGTCTCTTCCCCTCCCAAAACCCCCATATTTTTTCCTTCTCGTTTCCTGTTAGCCTATTCTTGCTCTTGCTCTTTTTTAGTTTTCTCTATTTATGTATATATGTGTTGTCTCTCGCTCTCTCCCCCTTCTGCCTATGCCTTCTCTTCACTTACCGGGTACCGCTTGTATTTGCATGCAATTTTTCTCGTATTTTTAGAGTTTTTACAATGGCCAGAAATCCAAAAAACTTCCCAACTTGTAGCAAGCAATGTATCTTAAACCTACACAATTTATGTACCGTATGCCATATCATTCTATATTTCACGAACATTATGGCGTGGCATCCTTGCTATAGGTATTATTGAATATCATAGAAAACTCTTCATTAGATAATTGTGTCTCGCCATTATTATGTTATTATTGTTAATGGGTTTCTTTCTGGTATACGGAACAGTAGGCTACTATAAATCTGTATATAAAGGCACAGTAAGAACACCCTTTTTACCATATGTCAAACACTTAACTTCATGAATACCGTACATTTAATACTCGCAAACCCCCACTCTATTATCTCTCCGTCTCTCCCTCCCCCTCTCTCCCTCCTCCTCTCTCCCTCCTCCTCTCCCCCTATCTCTCTCTCACCCCCCCCCCCATCTCTCTCTCTCTCTCCCTCCCCCAGCCCCCCCCCTCTCACAATTTACTAAGGGTGGTCAACAATAAAGCATCATCTCTCATTACTGAAACGAGAGATACAGGGAATGTCAGTCTCTATCCCCTCCCCTCTCTCTATCTCTATCTCTGCCCCCTGGTATTCACAACCCTTTCTCGCTCTTGTTCAGCTTAAATGACCTTAATTGGTATTCATATATGCCGCCGTATGAATATTGATACACATTTTTCTCCGCCCATCCATACGCCTTTCTCTTTTCTTCAACTCCCTTCATCAATCCTTCCCTCTCGTATTTTTCATAATCTCCTTTTCTTTCGCTTGATTCGTATCCTCTTCGTTTATTATTTTCCCTTTACATCTTATTCGTGATAATTATGCTTCGGTTTGATATATATATATATATATATATATATATATATATATATATATATATATATATATATATTGACTTGTATCATGCAGGTTTGTAGGATCATATGGCCTAGATGTTTGACTAGATATCAGCTTACTAAAAATAATCCATCATCAGGCTATAGTCCATTTATTATAAGTAGGCTGTAAGTCATAATCCCTAACATCTGTAACGCAAATAGGGCTAGAGCAAATTGGTTGTACTGTAAATTTCCACACCTATACCCTGACTGACTTCATAAATGGTAGTAATATTAGCTCAATTACTGTAGTCGTGTTTTAGTTATCGAGGTAAGTGGTTAAGATTTTTGGCCTACCTATAATGAACAGGCTATAGTTACCGATACCCTTGCAAAAAGAGATCCCCTTAATGTTGCCAGGATAAATTGATCGATCGAAAATTGCCGGAAATGCGCCTGTGTGACTCTGCCTTCGGGTGCACAGGAGCTCAGCCATAGATATAACACAGCCCATAGATAGAACACAGCACATAGATAGAACACACCCCACACCCCATACCCCATAGATATAACACACCCCACACCCCATAGATAGAACATACCCCATAGATACAACACACCCCATAGATATAACACACCCCACACCCCATAGATAGAACATACCCCATAGATACAACACACCCCATAGATATAACACACCCCATAGATAGAACACACCCCGTAGATAGAACACACCCCACACCCCATAGATAGAACACACCCCACACCCCATAGATAGAACACACCCCACACCCCATAGATAGAACACACCCCGTAGATAGAACACACCCCACACCCCATAGATAGAACACACCCCACACCCCATAGATAGAACACACCCCACACCCCATAGATAGAACACACCCCATAGATAGAACACATCCCATAGATAGAACACACCCCATAGATAGAACACACCCCATAGATAGAACACACCCCATAGATAGAACACACCCCATAGATAGAACACACCCCGCAGATAGAACACACCCCACAGATAGAACACACCCCATAGATAGAACACACCCCATAGATAGAACATACCCCACACCCCATAGATAGAACACACCCCATAGATAGAACACACCCTATAGATAGAACACACCCCATAGATAGAACACACCCCACAGATAGAACATACCCCATAGATAGAACACACCCCATAGATAGAACACACCCTATAGATAGAACACACCCCATAGATAGAACACACCCCACAGATAGAACACACCCCATAGATAGAACACATCCCATAGATAGAACACACCCCATAGATAGAACATACCCCATAGATAGAACACACCCCATAGATAGAACACACCCCATAGATAGAACACACCCCACAGATAGAACACACCCCATAGATAGAACACACCCCATAGATAGAACACACCCCATAGATAGAACACACCCCATAGATAGAACACACCCTATAGATAGAACACACCCCATAGATAGAACACACCCCATAGATAGAACACACCCCATAGATAGAACACACCCCATAGATAGAACACACCCTATAGATAGAACACACCCCATAGATAGAACACACCCCACAGATAGAACATACCCCATAGATAGAACACACCCCATAGATAGAACACACCCTATAGATAGAACACACCCCATAGATAGAACACACCCCACAGATAGAACACACCCCATAGATAAAACACACCCCATAGATAGAACATACCCCACACCCCATAGATAGAACACACCCCATAGATAGAACACACCCCATAGATAGAACACACCCCATAGATAGAACACACCCCATAGATAGAACACACCCCACAGATAGAACACACCCCATAGATAGAACACACCCCATAGATAGAACACACCCCATAGATATAACACACCCCACAGATAGAACACACCCCACAGATAGAACACACCCCATACCTTACCTTTTGATACCTTTTGATGTGTTCGCCACTCTTCTAGCGGCACCAAGGAGCGCGACGCCCCTCGTTATGGGTGGTGATTTGGTGCAGTAGACTGTTTGAAGCGACAGCTCGCTCCCTTGCGAGGATGGGCTCGTCCCACACCCCCATAGATAGAACACACCCCATAGATAGAACACACCCCGCACCCCATAGATAAAACCCACCCACAGCCCAGATCAGATGATAGCCGAGAGGTCTATTCAAGGGAAGGGGGTCTTAATTAGCTTCAAAGGAAATTCGGGTGTAGACGTAATTAGTATTTCATGTGATGGCATCAATATAAGGTGTTTAAGGGGAGGTTTTTAGTTTGGTCTCTAGATATCCATCAAGCTTAAGATTACACCCCCTTGAGCCCCTTTCAAGATAAATTTGTACATATATCGGTAGAAAAATGTCCCGGCTGAAATCCGGTTCCTCTTAAATTACAGGCTCGCTATCGCTCGCCAGGATAAAATCGACACCTAAATTGCACGAAAGGTCTTAAAATTGACAGAAATGGGTTGAAAGTTCTTAAAATCATCAAAATAATGGGGCGAACGTCTTAAAATTAGAAAAGCAATGGGGCTAAACATGAGGGAGAAAGGAGTCCAGAAAAAACTCCCTCAAGTGGATATCTCCCCTTAACCCTTCGTAGAGAAATGAAGAGCAATGCTTACCTTACGATAATAGAGGCAACTCAATAAGTGCCAAAGCTATAAGAATGTAGTAATATGTTTTCCCCTGTAATTACTGACTACGAAACCTTGCTTAAAATTAATGATGTTAACTGAGAAAGCTTAAGCATCTCGACTATGAAACCATATTCTCAAGCCACATACAAACGTTTAATGTCGGCCAGATTGAATAAAATAGACGTTAACAGTATACAGACAAGTTAAACAACCTTCTCTGTGTTAGTTCCCAAGGGTGGTGGTGGTGTGTGTGTGTGTGTGTGTGTGTGTGTGTGTGTGTGTGTGTGTGTGTGTGTGTGTGTGTGTGTGTGTGTGTGTGTGTGATGTACCGTGTGTGTGTGTGTGTGTGTGCGTTAAGGTGTATATTTGTGTTGTGGCGTGTATGTGTGGGCAGTGGTTGTGTGTGTGTGAGTGGGTGTGTGTGTAAGATGTACCGTGTGTGTGATGTGATGTGATGTACCGTATGTGTGTGTGACATGGTGTGTATTAGTATAGTGTTGTGTGCGTTAAGGTGTATATTTGTGGTGTGGCGTGTATGTGTGGGCAGTGGTTGTGTGTGTGTGGGCCTAGGTTGTGTGTGATGTGTGGGCCATGGTTGTGTATGTGATGGGCCATGTTGTATGTGTGTGGCCATGGTTGTGTATATGTGGGCCATGGTTGTGTGTATGTGTGGGCCATGGTTGTGTGTATGTGTGGGCCATGGTTGTGTGTATGTGTGGGCCATGGTTGTGTGTATGTGTGGGCCATGGTTGTGTATGTGTGGGCCATGGTTGTGTATGTGTGGGCCATGGTTGTGTGTATGTGTGGGCCATGGTTGTGTGTATGTGTGGGCCATGGTTGTGTGTATGTGTGGGCCATGGTTGTGTGTATGTGTGGGCCATGGTTGTGTGTATGTGTGGGCCATGGTTGTGTGTATGTGTGGGCCATGGTTGTGTGTATGTGTGGGCCATGGTTGTGTGTATGTGTGGGCCATGGTTGTGTGTATGTGTGGGCCATGGTTGTGTGTATGTATGGGCCATGGTTGTGTGTATGTGTGGGCCATGGTTGTGTGTGTATGTGTGGGCCATGGTTGTGTGTATGTGTGGGCCATGGTTGTGTGTATGTGTGGGCCATGGTTGTGTGTATGTGTGGGCCATGGTTGTGTACTAAGTGACAGCTCCAAGTTACTGATACTCCCAGGAGGCCTTGGTTAGGTGAAGTATTAGTGGTGGTGGGTGTAAAGCCTTGTAACCGGCTGTTCTAGTAGGGTGTAAACCAGAAGGAGAGAAGTGTAATCATATCCAGTTGAATAAATCCACTGTAGTAAATCCATGCGTAATTAGGATGCTAGGCAGTGAAGGAGTGGGGTCAGTAATTGTTAGTAGAGTATAAATGGCTGCTAAGGGGAGGTTTCTAGTGTGTTGCTTAGACCTCCATCAAGCTTAAAATTACATCCCCTAGACCCCCTTTCAAGATAAATATGTACATTTTTCGGTAGAAAAATGTCCCGGCCGAAGGCCAATTTCTCTTAAGTTACAGGCTCCCTATCGCTCGCCAGGAAAAAATCGACACCAAAATAACACGAAGTCTTAAAATTGACAGAAATGGGGCGAAAGTTATTAAAATCGCCAAACTAATGGGGCAAACGTCTTAAAATTTCAAAAGCAATGGGGCTAAACATGAGAGAAGGAAGTTCGAAAAAAAAATCCCTCAAGTGGAAACCTCCCCTTAATAGGATGTTAGGCAAGTTAGAATGTTAGACAGTAAAGGAGAGGTGATGAGTACATGTATTCGAGTGTAAGTAAGTGTTAGTAGGATGTATTCAAGTGTAAGTAAATGTATTCGAGTGTAAGTAAATGTATTCGAGTGTAAGTAAGTGTATTCGATTGTAAGTAAATGTATTCGAGTGTAAGTAAATGTATTCGAGTGTAAGTAAGTGTATTCGAGTGTAAGTAAATGTATTCGAGTGTAAGTAAGTGTATTCGAGTGTAAGTAAATGTATTCGAGTGTAAGTAAATGTATTCGAGTGTAAGTAAATGTAGTCAAGTGTAAGTAAGTGTATTCGAGTGTAAGTAAATGTATTCGAGTGTAAGTAAATGTATTCGAGTGTAAGTAAGTGTATTCGAGTGTAAGTAAGTGTATTCGAGTGTAAGTAAGTGTATTCGAGTGTAAGTAAGTGTATTCGAGTGTAAGTAAATGTATTCGAGTGTAAGTAAGTGTTAGTAGGATGTACGGTACGGCAGTGAAGGAGAGGTGTAAGTAAATGTTTTAAGTCAGTGTCAGTAGGAGTTAACACAGTTGGTAGAGTTTAAACCAAGATGAGGAAAAAGTAATTGAATATCAGCAGGATAGTGTAACCTAGTGTGGTCGGGTGTAGAGTGTTGTCGGGAGGGGATGGTAAAACTACATTTATTACAGACATTAAAGAACGGGATCTAGGTATAGGCTATATAAGTGTTACTGTGGTGGTGTGGTGTGGTGTGGTGTAGTGGTGTGTACAAGTGTTACTGTGGTGTAGTGGTGTGGTGTAGTAGTGTGTACAAGTGTTACTGTGGTGTAGTGGTGTGGTGTGGTGTGTACAAGTGTTACTGTGGTGTAGTGGTGTGGTGTGGTGTGTACAAGTGTTACTGTTCTGTGTGTGGTGTAGTGGTGTGGTATATACAAGTGTTACTGTGGTGTAGTGGTGTGGTTTAGTGGTGTGTACAAGTGTTACTGTGGTGTAGTGGTGTGGTGGTGTGTACAAGTGTTACTGTGGTGTGGTGGTGTGTACAAGTGTTACTGTGGTGTAGTGTGGTGTGTACAAGTGTTACTGTGGTGTAGTGTAGTGGTGAGTACAAGTGTTACTGTGGTGTGTGTGGTGTAGTGTGGTGTGGTGGTGTGTAAAAGTGTTACTGTGGTGTAGTGGTGTGGTGTAGTGGTATATACAAGTGTTACTGTGGTGTAGTGGCGTGGTGTAGTGGTATATGCAAGTGTTACTGTGGTGTAGTGGTGTGGTGTAGTGGTATATACAAGTGTTACTGTGGTGTAGTGGTGTGGTGTAGTGGTATATACAAGTGTTACTGTGGTGTGGTGTGGTGTGTAGAAGTGTTACTGTGGTGTAGTGGTATATACAAGTATTACTGTGGTGTAGTGGTGTGGTCTGGTGTGTACAAGTGTTATTGTGGTGTAGTGGTATATACAAGTGTTACTGTGGTGTAGTGGTGTGGTGTGGTGGTGTGTACAAGTGTTACTGTGGTGTAGTGGTGTGGTGTAGTGGTATATACAAGTGTTACTGTGGTGTAGTGGTGTGGTGTAGTGGTGTGGTGTGTACAAGTGTTACTGTGGTGTAGTGGTGTGGTGTAGTGGTGTGGTATATACAAGTGTTACTGTGGTGTAGTGGTGTGGTGTAGTGGTGTGTACAAGTGTTACTGTGGTGTAGTGGTGTGGTGTGGTGGTATATACAAGTGTTACTGTGGTGTAGTGGTGTGTATAAGTGTTACTGTGGTGTAGTGGTGTGGTGTAGTAGTGTGTACAAGTGTTACTGTGGTGTAGTGGTGTGGTGTAGTAGTGTGTACAAGTGTTACTGTGGTGTAGTGGTGTGGTGTGGTGGTATATACAAGTGTTACTGTGGTGTAGTGGTGTGTATAAGTGTTACTGTGGTGTAGTGGTGTGGTGTAGTAGTGTGTACAAGTGTTACTGTGGTGTAGTGGTGTGGTGTAGTAGTGTGTACAAGTGTTACTGTGGTGTAGTGGTGTGGTGTGGTGGTATATACAAGTGTTACTGTGGTGTAGTGGTGTGTATAAGTGTTACTGTGGTGTAGTGGTGTGGTGTAGTAGTGTGTACAAGTGTTACTGTGGTGTAGTGGTGTGGTGTAGTAGTGTGTACAAGTGTTACTGTGGTGTAGTGGTATATACAAGTGATACTGTTGTGTAGTGGTGTGTACAAGTGTTACTGTGGTGTAGTGGTGTGGTGTAGTGGTGTGGTGTGTACAAGTGTTACTGTGGTGTAGTGGTATATACAAGTGTTACTGTGGTGTAGTGGTGTGGTGTGGTGTGTACAAATGTTACTGTGGTGTAGTGGTACAGTATATACAAGTGTTACTGTGGTGTAGTGGTGTGGTGTGGTGGTGTGTACAAGTGTTACTG
The DNA here is from genome assembly GCA_032716605.1 of Paralithodes platypus. Taxonomy (NCBI): domain Eukaryota; kingdom Metazoa; phylum Arthropoda; class Malacostraca; order Decapoda; family Lithodidae; genus Paralithodes; species Paralithodes platypus. The sequence goes on from CM064513.1 coordinate 33,674,283, forward strand.
TGGTGTAGTGGTGTGGTGTGGTGTGTACAAGTGTTACTGTGGTGTAGTGGTGTAGTGGTACAGTATATACAAGTGTTACTGTGGTGTAGTGGTGTGGTGTGGTGGTGTGTACAAGTGTTACTGTGGTGTAGTGGTGTGGTTTGGTGTGTACAAGTGTTACTGTGGTGTAGTGGTGTGGTGTAGTGGTGTGTACAAGTGTTATTGTGGTGTAGTGGTGTGGTGTGTACAAGTGTTACTGTGGTGTAGTGGTGTGGTGTAGTGGTGTGTACAAGTGTTACTGTGGTGTAGTGGTGTAGTATATACAAGTGTTACTGTGGTGTAGTGGTGTGGTGTGGTGGTGTGTAGAAGTGTAACTGTGGTGTAGTGGTGTGGTGTAGTGGTATATACAAGTGTTACTGTGTTGTAGTGGTGTGTGTGGTGTAGTGGTGTATACAAGTGTTACTGTGGTGTAGTGGTGTGGTGTGGTGGTATATACAAGTGTCACTGTGGTGGTATATACAAGTGTCACTGTGGTGTAGTGTGTGGCGCTAGGGTGAATGCAAGTGTTGGTATATGAAGTGTTGTGGTGTTATAATGATGGCAGTAGTAAGGGGGTGTATAGGCCTACAAGTGTTACTGTGTTGTAGTGTAGTGATGTGGTAAAAGGGTGTATACAAGTGTTCCCATGTGGTGTACTACTAAGGTATGATAATGGTGGCAGCCATAGAAGTCGTTCCACGATTCAAACATGTTATTAGATGAACTCTCATATAAAAAAAACAGAAGCTAGCTATTTAAGAGCAGTAAGAATTGAAAAGAAAAACAAGAAAAAAAAACACGCGAACAAACAGAACCGAAATCATTTGGGTTATACTAAAATCAGTAAACATCGATGTATTCCCACACACACAAAATAGATAATAAGACTGGGAGGAGAGGTGGATTAAGGTGACAGTGGCTGTTTGTTTGGTCTATTAATTCATTTATTCACATATTTGTTTCAGTTTCCTCCCTAGACCTCCATCAAGCTTAGAAAAACACCCCTTAGATCCCTCTTGAAGATAGATTTGTACATTTTTCGGTAGAAAAATGTCCCGGCCAAAGGCTGATTCCTCCTAAAATTAAAGACTCGCTATCGCTCGTCAGGAAAAAATCGACACGTAAATGGCACGAAGGGTCCTAATATTGACAAAGAAATGGGGTGAAACGTCCTAAAATCCCCAAACTAATGGAAACAACGTCCTAAAATCTCAAAACTTGTGGAGCTAAACATTAGGGAGAAGGGGGTCCAGAAAAACGGTCTGTCTCCCCTTAAAAGCAGTAAGGGTCCGAGTATTCCCACAGCTGAACATAGTGGATTCCCAACCTTCCCAGGGTGTGTGAGAGAGAACAGAACCAGGAATTATAACACACATACATACGTACCCTCTCCCTAGGGGGCTGGGTGGGGAGGGGAGGGTGGTGAGAGAGAGAGAGAGAGAGAGAGAGAGAGAGAGAGAGAGAGAGAGAGAGAGAGAGAGAGAGAGAGAGAGAGAGAGAGAGAGAGAGAGTACCAAAAACCTGATCCGTTTCAGGTGTGTGTGTGAGAGAGAGAGAGAGAGAGAGAGAGAGAGAGAGAGAGAGAGAGAGAGAGAGAGAGAGAGAGAGAGAGAGAGAGTACCAAAAACCTGATCCGTTTCACACATTCACGATATGGTATGTATCAATTTCTAGGGGTAACAAAAAACAACAACACTATTTGCTCTGATCATTATTATATTGATCCCTAGCCTAAAATACCTCACATTAATATACTGACAACCACTGGCATAACAAAGGAGGAAACAAGGCCAAGCTATGGGACCCCATACCTGTGATATTTAATACACCCTTACTGGACCGTGTCGAGAATTAATTACAGGTGTTCACAGGTGGAAGACAGATGTGAGGGAGAGACTGGGGGAGGACGGAAGAGTACAAAGGAGTACAAAGGAAATCAAGCAACAACATATCTAGTGACCCTTCTAGGCTGCTTGTCCTCCAAAACACTGAGGATCAAGTGTCCAAACAGTGGTTTAGAGTGGGTAAGGGAACATTGGAAAGGGAACTACTGCCCTGGAACTAATGTCCGTGGCAGGACTAGGAAGTTAGTAGGGGACATATGGGTTAGTAACTGAGGGGAGGATAAAATAAAGTTATTCATTTACAAACGCAGTCAGTCGCGGGTTTGATGCGAGATATTTGTCTAGGCGGAGTTTAAATGAATCAACGGTGCTGCAGTCTATAACGTCTCGGGGAAGCCCATTCCACAAGTTGACAACTCGATTGAAGAAGAAATTCTTAGATTCGTGTGAGTTAAAAGATTTACCAATAATTTTGCAACCGTTTCCCCGCGTGTAATTAGATTGGTCGATAGTGAAGTACTTACTACAGTTTATATTGTCGATGCCTTTGATGATTTTGAACACTTGAATTAAGTCACCTCTTAATCTGCGCTGGGTTAAAGGAAATAGATTTAATTCTCTAAGACGCTCTTCGTATGGTTTGTTCTTTAGGCTAGGTATAATTTTGGTAACTCTACGTTGAACTCGTTCTAGCTTGTTTATGTCTTTTTGGTAATAAGGGCACCAGCATTGAACGCAGTATTCCAGAAGAGGGCGGACTAAGGAATTGTAAAGGGTTAGGATAACGTCTTTGGATTTATGCTCAAATGACCTGCCTATAAAGCCAATTATTTTGTTTGCCTTCTTAACAACTTCTGAACATTGTTGACTCGGTTTTAGGTTACTCGATATTGTTACTCCCAGATCGGTTTCTCTGTTTACATTCTTAAGCTGAGTGCCATTCATCGAATAGTTTGCTTTCTCATTTAGGTATCCGATATGTAGTACTTTACATTTATCCGCATTGAAACTCATTTGCCAAATTTGGGCCCAATGTGACAATTTATCTAGATTGTGTTGCATATCGTCAACTTGATCTTTTGAGAGTACGCTATTTGTAATTTTTGTATCGTCAGCAAATTTTGAGATTGTACAGGTGAGACCCTCATCTATGTCGTTGATGTAAATTAGAAAGATAATTGGTCCTAGTACCGATCCCTGGGGTACCCCGCTACTTACATTGGTCCATTTAGATGCCTTACCGTTTATGACTACTCTTTGCTTTGAAGCTTGAAGAGAGGACATGAGAGAGAAAGGAAGAACATGAACAGAAGCAGAGGAAGAAGGGAGAAGCATGACTGACAATTACACCTCCCACATGCTTAGACTAAAGAGATTAATACAGAAAATACAGTACAGGAAATCTGAGAGAAAGGGAGAGAGTGGACAGGCGAAGAAGAAGGAAAAGAGAGAAGAAGAATGGCTGACAATACCTACACTTCCCACATGCTTACACTAGTTAGATAATATAGAAAATAAAGGGAAATACGAGAGAGAGAGAGAGAGAGAGAGAGAGAGAGAGAGAGAGAGAGAGAGAGAGAGAGAGAGAGAGAGAGAGTAGACAGAAGAAGAATGAGAAAAAGAAGAATGAGGAGAAAAAGAATAAGAAGAATGAGAATAAGAAGAATGAGAAGAAGAAAAATTACAAGAAGAATGAGAACAATAATAAGAAGAATGAGAAGAACAAGAATAAGAATAATGAGAATAAGAAGAATGACAAGAATAAGAAGAATGACAAGAAGAAGAATGACAAGAAGAATGATAAGAACAATAATAAGAAGAATGAGAAGAAAAAGAATGAGACGAAGAATGATAAGATAAAATAACTGGCAATTACACCTCCGGCATGCTTAGACTAGTGATATAAATACATACCGTAAACTACAATAATTGAAATAACCTGATAATACGAGTGACTGATGGGTAATGAGGGGTGTTATTGGAATGGTTGTTATTGGTTGTAGTATATTTATCTTAGGGGTGGGTGGCTATTGATTATCACGTTTACTAATGTGTGTGTGTGTGTGTGTGTGTGTGTGTGTGTGTGTGTGTGTGTGTGTGTGTGTGTGTGTGTTACTCAGTTACTCAGTTACTTGTTCGTCAAGGGGAATCCACGCAATGCGAGCTAAGCTCATTATTATCGCGCCTCCTTAACTGGGAATGTATTGCGTGAAATGCATGTTAAGTGTTTTATGTACTGTTGGAATGGCTGTGGATGTGTGTGTGTGTATTTAGCCAATTGGCAACATCGGAAACGAAGGCTTAGGGTGGATCTGTATGGTACCATTCTCACTATAGACGGTACCGTCTCGCCCGAAGGCTTAGGTAGCCATCAGCTTAGGTGAACCATATGATACCCATCTCGCCTTGTACCATTTTTGCCAACCCCAGATGGGACGTCACAACGTCGTCCACTTATTCCAGGTACCTATTTACAGCTAGGTGAACTGAGGCTAACACATGAAAGGAGACAAGCCCAATTTGTCTCCGCCCGGCCGGGGATTGAACCCCCGACCCCTCGTGTGTGAGACAAGAGCTCTACCTACTAGGCTACGGGCTGTGTGTGTGTGTGTGTGTGTGTGTGTGTGTGTGTGTGTGTGTGTGTGTGTGTGTGTGTGTGTGTGTGTGTATATTTGTGTATGTATGTATGTGTGTGTGTGTGTGTGTAAGACAAACCTGTTGATGCCTTCCTTACCTTACCTGCGTGAATATATTGACATGATATGCAAATACAGTCACGTGTGTAGTATGTTTGTGTATGCAGGTGTGTGTGAGTGTGAGGGTGTGTGTGTGTGTGTATGTGCAAGTGCGTGCGGGCGTAATGCAGGTTAATTGATACCGTAACTAACTATTATACACGCTAAACAGTTCAATAACAAATTAATGGATGCATCGTAAACATACTTTATTTATCTACCGGGAGATAAATACGAACACAGCGGATTGGTATTAAGTTACGCTAATCAGTTTTAAGTTTTAATTAATCATTATTTCCCTAACATTATATAGAGGGAAAGAGAGGAAAAGTAAACAGTCTCTCACTCTCACAACCACTCACTCTCACTCTCTCTCCCCCAGTGGTCGCTTGTGCCTCTCCGTTCCCACGATTCCCCCTTCATCTCCCCTCTTACCCCCCCCCCCCCCCACCCTCCACGTCTCCCCTCTCTTACCCCCACCCCCTCCCCTCTCCTTTGGTGTGGGGCCCTAATTTGATTGACTCCTGGTAAACCTCCCGACATCACTTGGGAATCGACCCCCCCCCCCCCTCCTTCTTTCCTTTCCCATCACCAACAAACCCCCCCCCCCCTCCATTACCCTCATTACCACCCACCCTTCTTACTGGAATATATATTTCTTACATGAATTCCTATTTCTACTACTACTACTACTACTACTACTACTACTATTTTTTTTAATTTAATATTGTTCATACATTTTATTTCACAAGCATCAGATATTACTATTCTGCACCTACTACTACTACATACAAAAACCTGTTACTGCTTCTGCTACTGCTACTACTACCGTTCTACTATTACTACTCCAGCTCTCTTCTACTAATCTTATATCTTCTTATCTACTACTACTACTACTACTTTTACAAGCATCAGATATTACTATTCTACACCATGCAACTCCAATCCAGTCTCCTTCCTATGCGACCCTCTGCCACTGCTGCCTCGTAGTCCACTTCTGCCACCGTCACTGGTTGTGGTGCAGACCGTCTTGTTCCCCGCAGGCATAGTAGTGCTACTACTATTACTACTACTACTACTACTACTACTACTACTACTACTACTACTATACTTCTTTCTTCGACCTCACTTAGGAATCGAACCCCCTCTCTCCTTACTCATCACCACTCACTGTACCCTCAATCCCACCCACCATCTTCTGAGAGAGAGAGAGAGAGAGAGAGAGAGAGAGAGAGAGAGAGAGAGAGAGAGAGAGAGAGAGAGAGAGAGAGAGAGAGAGAGAGAGAGAGAGAGAGAGAGAGAGAGAGAGAGAGAGAGAGAGAAGAGAGAGAGAGAGAGAAGAGAGAGAGAGAGAGAGAGAGAGAGAGAGAGAGAGAGAGAATGAGTGATTGAGAACTAAAGCGAGGGACGAGGAACTGAAACAACCAAGCCCCACTATACCAAAAACAGACCATCACACGAACAAGTTGCAAGGATATTAAGTTGCATGATTGACGCATTCTAAAAGGGGGGGGGGGGGGATATATACAGTACACACGATATTTGACCGGCAATCATTTAGGGCAACTCTGTGATCTGAACACTTCTGATTTCGAGTTTATTAGGATTCATCCAACCTTAAATAACTGATTCCTAGTCTAGTTACCGATACCACTGATACAACAAACATACAAATAAACAAAACATACCAAAAATATATGAACAGATAAATATATATATATATATATATATATATATATATATATATATATATATATATATATATATATATATATATATATATATATATATATATATATATATATATATATATATAAACAGTATATATATATATAAACAGTATATATATATATATATATATATATATATATATATATATATATATATATATATATATATATAAATAGTCGACAGCATAAAGTTGACGGAAGAAATTAGCCGGAAAAATGGCTCGTGTGACTGAGAATTAAAGGGATCACCATTTGCTGACATGATCATTGAATACAAGTGTGATTGCAAGGGGGACTGTTGACTGGCGCCCCCGCTGTCTGATTGCAAATGTTGAATACGAGCACAATTGCAACAAAGAAGGTGTTGAGTTACAGAGGGAGAGTGTTTTTAGAGGGGGGAGGAAAAGGGTAGATTAAGCCGGAGTCACACGAGCCGTTTTTCGATCAATTTTTAAGGGCAATTATGGTCTGGAAGCTTCAACATTTACACTTCAACATAATTCGGCAGCAGAGCATCATCTACCTTTAGTCTAGTTACCGATACCAGTGCGAAAAAGTCCCGAAATAATACGAGAAAAAACTTGCTCATGGAAAATTTACGGAAAAGGCGTTCGTGTGACAGCGGCTTTATGATGGCAGAGTAGGTTGTGTTGGCTTGTAAGGTTGGCCAAATAAGTCGTGTCTCCTCTGTCATTACGTGTTGCTCGCTGTGTGCTGTTTTAATGTCTGTCAGATGTTGAATAGGGTGTGTAGAGATAGGAGCATGTTTGTATATCTCACTCGAAACGATGAATTAATGCTTAGATAGTGCTGATACCAATTATTGATCGAAATTTAAATAGGCCTACATGGTGCCGCGACATTACTTATTTGGGTAACTGTACAAGGAAAAGGGTTACGAATATGAAGTAAATAGGTGTTTTATTGCACTAGGTCATGGGTGTTTAAGGGGGAGGTAGTTGCTTTTTATGGACTCCCTTTTCCCTCATGTTTAGCGTATTAGTTATGATATTTTAAGGCGTTCTGTTTGTTAGTTTTGGTGATTTTGAGACCTTTTATCTCATTTCTTTGTCAATATTAAGACCTTTCGTGCCATTTAGGTGTCGTTTATTTCCTGGCGAGCGATAGCGAGCCTGTAATTTTAGAAGGAACCGGCCTTTGGCCGAGACATTTTTCTACCGAAAAATTTACACATGTATCTTGAAAGGGGGTCTAGTGTGTGTTGTTTTAAGCTTGAAGGAGGACTAGCGAGGAACCTCAAAAATATATGGAATGATAAATATATAGACCAAAAAACAACACAATGCCTGAAGGAGAGTACATATAATAACAGAGAAGAGGGGGGGGGGGCTTATTTGGCTTACAGGAAAGAGAGAGAGAGGGGGGGGGGGGGCTGCGATACAAATGGGTGGACGAGCTCAATTAAAAGGGTTTCCCATAGTATTTGGTACGGTACTAGACAATGTGTTAACAGAAAATGTGGTCCCTTGTTTTGGTAGGGTACAGTACTAAAATATTCAGTGTTACATGTATATTAATTAGTCACTAAATATACATATACATTCATAATACATACATGAATGAATAAAACCAGATAATAGATAACAGTTATAAAGTAATACAATATACAGGGTGTCCCAGGAGGAAAGGGCATACATACCTTTGGGAAATGATAGAACAAGGTATTCTAAACATAAACTGTTCTATAACAACAAGTCCAAATCTGAACCGTTAAAAGGATGTTGAAGCTTTAATGTAGTGTCCTCCCCCGCATCCCTGTAATGGACTCTCCCATGTCAAATAGTTTCTAGCTGGTCCAAAGTGAGCTAATATGTTTATAATCATGTTGCAACTTACAGAATGATAGTGCCTTTATAATGCATGGTCTATCTATCTATATACTCAGGCCTAATCCCCACCTTTTTTTTGGGGGGGGGGGGGGGGGGGGGGGGGGGGGGGGGGGGCCGACTCAAGACAGAGCCAGAATAGGGACAACACAATGTAAAATAAAGAATACATTGTTCTACCATTTCCCAAAGTTATGTCCTTTCCTCCTGGGATACCCTGTATATATATATATTGGTTCAATTGAACTAAAGTGGGGTATTTTTTCCTGATAGCAAAATTTCGGGACATACAGTATTGAGAGAGAGAGAGAGAGAGAGAGAGAGAGAGAGAGAGAGAGAGAGAGAGAGAGAGAGAGAGAGAGAGAGCAATTGCAGGTAATGTGTTTGATTGCAGAGGTTGAACGGGTGTAGTGGATGATTATATCGTGAATAATTATATGGATTAACAGTGTGTGTGTGTGTGTGTGAGAGGGAGAGAGAGAGAGAGAGAGAGAGAGAGAGATCAATTGCAGGTAATGTGTTTGATTGCAGATGTTGAACGGGTTTAGTGAATGATTATATCGTGAATAATTATATGGATTAACAGAGTGTGTGTGTGTGTGTGTGTGTGTGTGTGTGTGTGTGTGTGTGTGTGTGTGTGAGAGAGAGAGAGAGAGTGAGCACATGTGAGATAGTCATTACCGCAGGGAGTGAGGTAGATTGATTGCAAGGGCTGGATTAATTGAGTGATGGCTCGCTGGGGGGTGAATTCTGTGAAAGCAATAATTGGCATCAGATGGTACGATTGTTGATCATCTGGCCACTGACGAGAGAGATACACAGAGTTACACAGATACTGAGACCGCACAGGCCTTGCGGTTCCAACTAGAGGGTCCGGCCTTAATACTACTAGACAGGGACAGTTTATAGTAGAAGAATAGGACACTAACGTAGAAGGCTCTCTCCCCACCCTCCGGCTAAAAAGCCGTGCCGAAAAATAGGATGAAGTGTAACTTTATCGGTCAGGAAATGCCCACGAAGAAAGTTTTTAATAATATAGGAAGACATTTGTTTCAAAGGGAAATTACACTGAGAGAGAGAGAGAGAGAGAGAGAGAGAGAGAGAGAGAGAGAGAGAGAGAGAGAGAGAGAGAGAGAGAGAGAGAGAGAGAGAGAGAGAGAGAGAGAGGGGGGGGGGGGATTGCAGGTATTGAGGATGATTGATTGTAAGGGTTGGAGTGATATGAGTGATGGCAATAACTCACTTCAGAAGGTATGAGTGTTGATCAGCTTCCAGAGAACCCTCGATGTTGAACTACAAAAAGTGCCAGACGAGCACATCTTCGCAGGGAAGCGCTCCGCCCCTTCGAACAGTGTGTGGCACCATTTTTTAAACCACAACGAAGGGCGGTGCGCTCCTCGGTGCCACTAGCAGAGTGGCAAACCCTACATAGGTGAACATAAGTTAACTGAACCGCCGCTATGCATGGAACTTGATTCACAGGTAGTTGCATAGATACACTGACCATACACACATTGCGATCCGACTGAGGTGGTCAGGATTCAATTGGAAATAGCAGGACCCCAAATCTAGCAACATGTAAATGATAGCACACCAGGAAACAGGGTCAAGGTTGAAACAGATACAATATGTTCAAATTAACTTATTCCCCTCCTTCCTTATTCTCTACATACGGTACTTCCTTCTGGTTCAATTAACTTATTCCCCTCCTTCCTTATTCTCTACATACGGTACTTCCTTCTGGTTCAATTAACTTATTCCCCTCCTTCCTTATTCTCTACATACGGTACTTCCTTCTGGTTCAATTAACTTATTCCCCTCCTTCCTTATTCTCTACATACGGTACTTCCTTCTGGTTCAATTAACTTATTCCCCTCCTTCCTTATTCTCTACATACGGTACTTCCTTCTGGTTCAATTTAGGTATTTTCATCTTTTGGACACACTAAAAGTTCTTCCAGGGCCTCTTGACAATCCACTGCCCACCAATCATGTCAATTGTTTATTTATTATAGGTAGGCCAGAAATCCTGACCCCTAACCTCTTAACTAAAAATTGGCTCTAGAGAAAATGGGCTGTACATTCCCAAACGTATTCCTTGGCTGACTCTATATGCTAGAAATATTACCTCTATTACTCTAGTCATATATTAGCTTTATCAGTTAATTATCAATATTATCGGCCAAATTGTAATGTATAGACTATAGTATTGATGTTGTGAAGATACGAGAGTGGCGGTAGCAGCAGAGCAGCAGTAGTAGTGGTAGTAGTAGCAGTAGTAAAGGACCCAGGCAGTAACAAGAGACTGTGACATAATTCAATTAAATCCACCCCTGCGTCATATCCTTCCAACCCTGCCCCTCTCTCGCTCTCTCCTACTGTCGCATCTACTAGTCTTTCTCTCTCTCTCTCTCTCTCTTAGTGCAAATATGAAAATTATATAATAATCGGGAGATGCGAACAGACTAAGAAAGCACATATAGAAATTCAAATAGAAAGACAACATAAAATAAAGAACACTGGTTGCAGTATACAGTATTATATATATATATACCGGGGTGTGTGTATATATATATATATATATATATATATATATATATATATATATATATTCCTCCCAACTTAGCTCACCACCTTTCCTCCACTTCCCCTCCCCCACCCCATACCTCCCCCCGCCTTTCCCCTCGTGCCCAGGTAACAAAGGTGATCGTGAAAGTTGGTTGCTTGCTTACCGTTGGCCTCCACTCACGACTTTAACCCCCCCCCCCTTACTACTACCCCTCCCTCCTGCCGTTATCTCTCTCTCTCTCTCTCTCTCTCTCTCTCTCTCTCTCTCTCTCTCTCGCCCCTTGACCCATTTCCACTTTGTTAACCACCAGTATCAATATTCTTTTTAGCCTTTCTTGATTTCCCAGACGGTGAATCCGTCTGGGAAATCAGGAAAGGCTAAAAAGAATATTGATACAAAAAATATACATTTACAGATTAAATTAAACCAAGCATGACACAAGCTGATTAATAATGGAGTGCAAAGGAAAACAAGCAACAACAGATGTATTGATCCTCATTAGGCTGTTTGTAAAAATGAGTAAGCACATCTCGCTGCGAAAGGCTTAGAGAGAGAGAGAGAGAGAGAGAGAGAGAGAGAGAGAGAGAGAGAGAGAGAGAGAATAAATGGCAACACACTCATTTGAATCAGTGTCGAACGCAAATGAGACAATACAATGCTTCATTATAGCCCAGATGCTTCAACACTTTACTTAAAAGGTACACAGATTGAAATTAGTGTAACCTTATGTGTGATCATGACTATACTGTAGATAGATAGATATTCTGACATACGGAGCCCTGTATGTTTATTTAAGAGTTAGAATTCAGAGTTGAAGGAGTGCCAAATTACCCAGGCGGCGAAGCAGACCAGCGAGCGAACCAGCGAGTGGGAAACCAGCTCGTCCGCATACCAGCAAACAAGCCTTCACACCTGCGTGCGTCGTAGGGGACCCTGCAAACTACTTCGATGACCCGACGCTATGATGATGATCGACGCCAAGAGACTCCATTGGACCACGCACCTCTTACGCAACTAAAGGAGCTGTGATTGGGGCGCGCACCATCCCCCGCCTCCTGATTCGTTCCTACACCATCATTGTTTAATATATAAGACCCGAGTAGTGGGCATTCAAATCAGTCTCATTTGGAGTTGGGAAGGTGAACTTGCAGCTGGAGGAAGACGGGGTGAAGTATTATAATGGGATTGTGACTGTCAGTCAGATTATATAAGTGTGTTCGGTGTAAACACTTACGTTATGTTGGTTAGTGAGATATGTGATTGGGAATTAACGTTAACTCTACTATTATGTACTTAACTATTTTAGTTGACTGACTTGTGGACTAAAGCAACTCTTCAAGTAATTGGGTTATGATAAAAGTAATACTATTGTTTTATATTAAGACTTACGAGTTCTTTAATTTTCTTTTAATTACCGGTAAGCTTACATTGCTTAACGGTGCTTAGTACGGTGATACTATTGTCTCTTATTAGTAATATCGCCTTAGACTAACATGGCTGTTTTAATGTTACTTCTAGTGATTTCCTAAGCTGAAGAAAATTCCTTTAGCTTCAAAATATTATTTTTTGCTTTTCATATTATTTGAGTGAGACCTGAATCGAATCTATGAAGCGATCCTGTAACTTAATTTACTCATAATCAAACCTCAATGTTTCGTGGTTAAGAAATACATTTAACTAATTATTAAATATATATCTAACTTTTTATGTGACTTTGATATTAATCCCGATGATAATAATAATATAATACTATTAACGTAAGACAAGAACCAAGAATAACTACATTAAATATAAATAAAAGGACATATAAGAAAACTATCTATTCATTTCAAAAAGGGTAAGAGACAGAAATATTCTTACCTTAATATTTATCTTTCAAGACTTGATATATAATTAATAGTCCTTCTTTAGATATAACTTATTCGGTTCATAACCATAGCCTACTAAGCTTCGGTTAAATAATAATTCTTTATAAATACTACATGACTTTAATTAGTTTCAGTATTTTTCCATAATTAAAGAGTATCAGTCAATAAAGGATACCAAGTCCTAAGATCCAAAAGGAAAGGAAGCAACAACAGAAAATAATTTTATTAGATTTTACTTTTGTTTTACCTTCAGCTGACTGATATATATATATATATCTCTGTGCTATCTAGATTCATCAAGTTAACCACTTGAGGATCAAGATACGTAACAATATATAGATAGAGATTGAAATTCGTGTAACTTTATGTATGCTCATGACTATAGATAGATAGATAGATAGAGATGGATAGATACGGTTTATAAATATGACAAGAGAGAAAAGAGAGTCAATTAAAGAGAGTGAGAGATTTAGAGCGAGAGGCGGGCGAGGGGTAAGATAGGAGGATAAATTGAATGACGACAATAACTCTGCCTCCAGTTGTAGTGTGCCTGAGAGAGAGAGAGAGAGAGAGAGAGAGAGAGAGAGAGAGAGAGAGAGAGAGAGAGAGAGAGAGAGAGAGAGATGGATGTGGATGTTTGAATGGGTTTACTTGCAATAGGGATTCTTCATGTACTTAAAAATACTACTTGCGCTCGCTCTCTCTCTCGCTCTCTCTCTCTCTGTCCCATGTGTGCAACCTTGTGTGTGTGTGTGTGTGTATGTGTGTGTTCGCTCGTACATCACCACTGTTCCACCATTACAGAGCATGTTAGTCTACCCTTAAGGGGCGTCACCGTTTTTTTTTTTTTTTTTCTCATTTTCTCTCTTTCCCTGGCTAGTATCTATTCGGCCGCATTCAGCCAACTATTTTAAGACGTTTATCCCCATCCAGGTGTCGATTTTTTCCTGGCGAGCGATAGCCAGCCAGCATTGTATGGAGAAATCCGGCTTCGCCGGAGAAATTTTTCCATCGAAAAATTTACAAATTTAGCTTGCTGTCAAAACAAAAATATATATATGCTGGCTCACTACCTCTCGCCAGGAAACTATTGACACCTGGATGGGGGTAAACGTTTTAAAACAGTAGGCTGAATGGGGCCGAATGGATACAAGCCAAAGAGAGAGGGAGAGAAAGAGAAAACAAGCGAGGTGGGCTCCCGTAACCCCTTGATGAAGTGTCTTCTAGGTGCTTGTGTTGACTCGTTCAAGGTGATAGATAGGCTCATTAGATAGATAGATAGATATAGACAGGCAGACATATAGATTGATATAATTGATAGGCTCATAGATAGATAGATAACTAGATAGATAGATAGATAGATATAGACAGGCAGACATATAGATTGATAGAATTGATAGGCTCATAGATAGATAGATAACTAGATAGATAGATAGATATAGACAGGCAGACATATAGATTGATAGAATTGATAGGCTCATAGATAGATAGATAACTAGATAGATAGATATAGACAGGCAGACATATAGATTGATAGAATTGATAGGCTCATAGATAGATAGATAACTAGATAGATAGATAGATATAGACAGGCAGACATATAGATTGATAGAATTGATAGGCTCATAGATAGATAGATAACTAGATAGATAGATAGATATAGACAGGCAGACATATAGATTGATATAATTGATAGGCTCATAGATAGATAGATAACTAGATAGATAGATAGATATAGACAGGCAGACATATAGATTGATATAATTGATAGGCTCATAGATAGATAGATAACTAGATAGATAGATAGATATAGACAGGCAGACATATAGATTGATAGAATTGATAGGCTCATAGATAGATAGATAGATAACTAGATAGATATATAGATATAGACAGGCAGACATATACCTTACCTTTGGATACCTTTGGATGTGTTCGCCACTCTTCTAGCGGCACCAAGGAGCGCGACGCCCCTCGTTATGGGTGGTGATTTGGTGCAGTAGACTGTTTGAAGCGACAGCTCGCTCCCTTGCGAGGATGGGCTCGTCTGGCCCTTTTTGCAGTTCGACATCTAGGATTTGACAGCAAAATTGGATGAAGCCCTCAACAAGATCAACGCCCTCACCAGGAAGCTGGAATCACTCCAAGAGTTTGTAACACTCAACGTTGGAGTATCACTAACTCAAATTGTTTCAACTCCAGCATCCACCACCGCCCCAATGTCATCTGCCAACAATCCAACACCTGCAGTAGACACTGCAGCAGATGCTTCTGACGAACCTGAGCCGACATCAAACCAGGACAGCCGCCCTGTTCACCTTAGTCTCTCCCCCACTCCTCGTGCAAGAAGCCTGCTAGCACGAACAGTACCAACCCCTCGCCCCCGTTCTAACCACTCCTCTCCCCGACCTGTACGTAGAGTCCCGCCACCACAGGTTTCCGGATTTACACCAGTGAGGAACGGTGCACGGCCAACGCAGAAAAGGTCTCATCTACCAGTCACAATGTCCAACAGATTTGAGATATTGGTAGAGATGGAAGACGAACCAGAAGAGACCAGGCTCGTTGGGGATTCCATCCTACGAGGACAGGTCGAAGAGTTCTGCGACAGAGTCCCAATTCAACGAAAAAGATTTTGCATCCCAGGAGCTGGACTGGACGACATTGTGGAAGCCTTCGAAGATACCACAAAGGATGCAAATGAAAATACCCTTTTTGTCATCCATGCTGGTTCAAATGACGTCATGCGCACCAGATCCGAAGAGTTGATGGATAAATATCGCAAGATGATCCAGCACTACAAAAACAAGTCAAGGAATATCATCATCTCAGGCATTCTCCCCAAGATCGACGCACCTGACAAATTCTACGACAAGGCCTTCAGCACAAATAGCCGACTAAAACATTTGTGTCTGAGGGAAGAAGTTGAATTCATCAACCTCTGGGACAACTTCTACAACCAGCCTACTCTGTTCCGCAAGGATGGCACTCATCTAAACCCTGTGGGTTCAGCACGCATGGGTCGTCTCCTACACGAAGCAGTCCGCAGCCATGGATCAAAAAACGCCATCCGAGAAGAAGCAGCAGCAGTGACATAAATCATCCAACGCCAAGAAAAAAACAGAGGCAACCGAGGACCACCAGCGATAAGGACCGGAGACAGCGAGGACCGAGGACAGCCATGAACATAAATGTAGATCCGACAAGAACCAAAAATATTATTGAAGCGCGTTCCGTGAGTTCTAAAATAACAAATTTAAAGGTTTTCTATGCAAACGCTCGTAGCATACGCAATAAATTTTCAGATTTAGAGGAGCTAGTGTTTACAGAAAATTATGATGTGATTGGCATAACAGAATCTTGGCTCAATACAGAAGATAGAGACTTTTTAGCAGAGTATTCACTTCCCGGTTATGTAATGTTTGAGAAAAGCCGAATAAATCGAAATGGAGGTGGCGTTTTACTTTATATCAAAGAAAGTCTTAACCCTACCCTCTTGTCAAAACCTCAAATTGTGAACGTCGACGCATCTTTTGTGCTAATAAAGAATAATAAAGGTACCAAAATAATACTTGCATTAATATACAGACCTCCAGCTCAATCAGTGCAAACTGACCGAGAAATTTACGAACAAATTGCAGATATAAGTAACTCGCAAGATACCGTAATTTTTGGTGACTTTAATTTACCTGTGACCAAGTGGGGCGATACTCTTACTTCACACTCCGGACATGACTTGTATACGAACTTGCAAGAGAGTTCGCTTTATCAATTTGTTGGAACGCCGACCCGTGGTAATAACGTTCTTGACATTGTACTTGCAACAAAAGAAGAATTAATAGAGAATTTGAATGTTGGTGATGAATTCAGTAACAGCGACCATCATACGATAACTTTCACTTTAAAGTTTACTAGTAACGAACCAAATAGTAGCATCGAAAAAGTCCCTAATTTCAAGAAAGCAAACTTCCATAAACTTAGAGCTATGTTTAAAGAAACTGACTGGAGCTTTTTAATTCACAATAACGACATAAATACATCTTGGAAGTTATTCGAAGCCACTTACCTAAAAGCAGTGCAAAACTGCATACCATCGAAAACTCGGCGTCCAGGCCATAATAATAAGCCCAAATGGTGGAATAAAGATATTTCAAACTGCCTGCTTGCTAAAAAATTTGCTAATGATAGATTAAAATCCTCACAAAATGACGAAGAACGGCTGAAATTTGTAGAGCTACGACGCAAAGCCAAAAAGTTAATTAAGCAAAGTAAAAAGACCTTAGAGTTACATATTGCGAATCAAAGTAAAACAAACCCGAAAGAATTCTATAGTTATATCAGAAAGAAAAAAGTAGTTACTTCAACTGTTGGACCGTTAGTCGATGAAAATGGAGAATACACCAAAGACGAAGAACAAATGAGTAATGCCCTCAATACCTTCTTTGCATCAGTTTTTACAACAGAAGACCTCAGTGATATCCCTACACCATCGCCGATTCAGATTGATAATTCAGATGTTTTAAGCAATATCACCGTTACAGAGAGAGAAGTATTGAATTGTTTAGATAAACTCAAGGTAAATAAAACGCCTGGACCTGATACAATCTCGCCTAGAGTTCTAAAGGAAGCTAAGGATGAGCTCTCTAAACCACTGACATTACTATTCAATAAATCCTTGCAGTCTGGAACTATGCCCGATCAGTGGAAGCTAGCCAACGTAACACCGATATTCAAAAAAGGCAGCAAATCCCTATCCAGTAACTATCGTCCAATTAGCTTAACCTCAGTTGTATGTAAAATGCTAGAAACTGTCATACGAGACAGACTCGTAAATCACTTAGAGGAAAATAACATACTTAAAGATACTCAACACGGCTTTCGTAAAAAACGTTCCTGTTTAACAAACCTCTTAGACTTCTTCCACGATATCCTCAACCTCTACGATGAGAGTAAAGCTGTAGATATTATATACCTTGATTTTCAAAAGGCCTTTGACAAAGTTCCCCACAAACGTTTACTGCTAAAACTAAAAGCGCATGGAATACAAGACGGTGTGTTGAAATGGATAGAAAATTGGCTCAGCGACAGAAAGCAAAGAGTAGTCATAAACGGTAAGGCATCAAAATGGACCAATGTAAGTAGCGGGGTACCCCAGGGATCGGTACTAGGACCAATTCTCTTTCTAATTTACATCAACGACATAGATGAGGGTCTCACCTGTACAATCTCAAAATTTGCTGACGATACAAAAATTGCAAATAGCGTACTCTCGAAAGAACAAGTTGACGATATGCAACACAATCTAGATAAATTGTCATGTTGGGCCCAAATTTGGCAAATGAGTTTCAATGCGGATAAATGTAAAGTACTACATATCGGATACCTAAATGAGAAAGCAAACTATTCGATGAATGGCACTCAGCTTAAGAATGTAAACAGAGAAACCGATCTGGGAGTAACAATATCGAGTAACCTAAAACCGAGTCAACAATGTTCAGAAGTTGTTAAGAAGGCAAACAAAATAATTGGCTTTATAGGCAGGTCATTTGAGCATAAATCCAAAGAAGTTATCCTAACCCTTTACAATTCATTAGTCCGCCCTCTTCTGGAATACTGCGTCAATCCTGGTGCCCTTATTACCAAAAAGATATAAACAAGCTAGAACGAGTTCAACGTAGAGTTACCAAAATGATACCTAGCCTAAAGAACAAACCATACGAAGAGCGTCTTAGAGAATTAAATCTATTTCCTTTAACCCAGCGCAGATTAAGAGGCGACTTAATTCAAGTGTTCAAAATCATCAAAGGCATCGACAATATGAACTGTAGTAAGTACTTCACTATCGACCAATCTAATTACACGCGGGGAAACGGTTGCAAAATTATTGGTAAATCTTTTAACTCGCACGAATCTAAGAATTTCTTCTTCAATCGAGTTGTCAACTTGTGGAATGGGCTTCCCCGAAACGTTATAGACTGCATCACCGTTGATTCATTTAAACTCCGCCTAGACAAATATCTCGCATCAAACCCGCGACTGACTGCGTTTGTAAATGAATAACTTTATTTTATCCCCCCCTCAGTTACTAACCCATCTGTCCCCTACTAACTTCCTAATCCTGCCACGGACATTAGTTCCAGGGCAGTAATTCCCTTTCCAATGTTCCCTTACCCACTCTAAACCACTGTTTGGACACTTGATCCTCAGTGTTTTGGAGGACAAGCAACCTAGAAGGGTCACTGGATCTGTTGTTGCTTGATTTCCTTTGTCTAACGAGATGTCCCTCATGTCTCTTACTCGCCGTGGGAGTTTGTTGAAGAGACGTGGGCCTCTGTGTGATAACCAGCCCTCTCGCAGAGAGCCCATAGCCCTGTTATTCATCCGGGGGATTTCGCATTCCCAGCCACTCCTATCACTGAATTTCATGACTATCGGAGTATGTAGGTTTGGTACTAAACCCTCTGCGATTTTCCACGTGTATATTATTAGGTAACGTTCTCTTCTACGTTCCAGTGAGTACAGATTCAGTGCTCTTAAACGCTCCCAATAGTGTAGATGTTTTATCGAACTTATATGCGAAGTGAAATTTCTTTGTACTCTCTCTACGTCATTTATTTCACCTGCTTTGTATGGGGATGTTAATACGCTACAGTATTCAAGCCGCGGTAGCCCTAGAGATTTTAAGAGCGTTATCATAGGCAATTCACCGCGTGTTTTAAAAGTACGCAGAATCCAACCCGTTAGACGTTTCGCAGCCGCCACTTTGACCTGGTTATGTACTTTGAAACCCATATTTTCAGACATTAATAATTAATAATAATTAATTAATTAATAATAGATTGATATAATTGATAGGCTCATAGATAGATAGATAACTAGATAGATAGATATATATAGACCGGCAGACATATAGATTAATAGAATTGATAGGCTCATAGATAGATAGATAACTAGATAGATATATAGATATAGACCGGCAGACATATAGATTGATAGAATTGATAGGCTCATAGATAGATAGATAACTAGATAGATAGATAGATACAGACAGGCAGACATATAGATTGATAGAATTGATAGGCTCATAGATAGATAGATAACTAGATAGATAGATAGATACATATAGACAGGAAGACATATAGATTGATAGAATTGATAGGCTCATAGATAGATAGATAACTAGATAGATATAGACAGGCAGACAATCAGACATATATATTGATAGAATTGATAGGCTCATAGATAGATAGATAACTAGATAGATAGATATATATAGTCAGGCAGACATATAGATTGATAGATGAGTTATATTAGATTAAGTCTAGGTAGAATGAGAGATATATGTGGTGTGTGTGTGTGTGTGTGTGTGTGTGTGTGTGTGAGAGAGAGGTAGGGAGATAAATGTGTTGTCAGTCTCAAACACCTTTCGATCTGTTTCATAAGTACGGTACGGTACTCTAATACAACAACATGACTTACAATATCAGGTGGTTACTTACATCGTCGATCTGTTTCATAAGTACGGTACGGTACTCTAATACAACAACATGACTTACAATATCAGGTGGTTACTTACATCGTCGATCTGTTTCATAAGTACGGTACGGTACTCTAATACAACAACATGACTTACAATATCAGGTGGTTACTTACATCGTCCATCTACTGGTATCATCGTACAGTCCACCTCACCACTGTTTTATTCAACATACCTGCAATGAAAGAGAAATAGGTTTAGCAAGTCATACGGCAATACATTTTGAGTTTGAAGTCATATACATACATAATACGGTACACTCGGATAGCCTACCGTAGTATCTAGCCCATTCATAAATATTCGTGTACTTCTCCTATTTCTAATTATGGAAGTATATCTCTGGAATCGAATTAATTATTATAATATTCTATAAATCAACTACAAAACTAAACAGACAATTTAATGACAAGCAAGTTCTATCCAACAATCAATCCATATAGTTATAACAAATACATAGGTAGTCCACCAATTCATGGTAGTGAGCTAGAGACTATGGTATCCGAGTGTACCATCGCGCTAATAAGTCATGTCTCGGCACCAAGTATGTTTTGATCAATAATTGGTATCAGCAATATCTAAGCTTCATTTCTTCATATCGAGTGAAATATACACACATATTCCTACACATACCCACTCTATTCAACATCTCACAGACATTAATACAGCACAGAGCAAGCCAAACGTAATGACAGCTGGGACATGACTTATTAGCGCGACCGTACATACGCACATACATACAGTGAGAGATAATGCTGGAAGTTATAACATTTGAGAAACATGAAGCTATTTAACCCTTTTAGCACTCCAGGACACGTTTCTTGATTATAGTCGGCTATTATTAGCTTATTTGATTAAGCTTAGAAAGGTTCTGTGAGAATTAAACGAACTCAGAACGAGGGGCGTCGCGCTCTTCGGTGCCGCTAGGAAAGAGGTGAACGGAGCACATCGTAAGGTCGGAAGGTGAGGTAAGGATAACTGAGATAGATTTGATAACTTTTAATCCTTCAGGTCCTTCTTAAGCTGTGTAAATTCGTTTGATGATGAATAAAATGAAGAATCGCGTCCTAATATATATTGAAAGCGTTAATACCAAACTTTAAAACAAATCTAGGGAATAAGAAGTTAAAGATCATTGGGTATATTAATAGTGATTTACCTTTCTAATTGGTATAATAGGTTTATCACTATCAATGTACCATAACAAGGTAGACGATTAGGAACACTTTATATACCCTTTTCAATTTCATTATTTCTTAGAACTGCACTCTACCAATGTCGTAAGTCAAACTGTTTTATATTAGACATTATATTTAGTGTCCAAGCTGCCGCCAGACGACTATCATTGTTAGTCTGTGGGAGTGGCGGGGCTATAAGCATGCCGATGATGCCATGTGTACCCTCGTAAAGTTGTGGAGCATCAACCGAGTCATTGTTTTATTGTCGGGTTAATCAGTTAATCCTAATAGATTAAGGCGCCTAGTGTTGTGTATACCCCTAGTACAGTCCTCACTAGGGAGAACCGCACATATTTCTTTACAGTATCTTGTTATGACTATGTACTGTACACACGCCTTGCCTTTCAAACCAGCATGTCATTTCTTACCGACACTGTTTATGTAAGATTATGATGCATTATGTAATTTGCTTGAGAGGATTTTATTGTATGAACAGCCATTGTATATTTAATGGAAATAAAATAATCTGAATCTGAATCCACTCTCCCACCACTATCATAGTACATAGACAGTTTTATCGACGTGCCTCCGAGCTTCCCACCAACACCACAACAGTAACACTAGACACAACTTCACTACACAGTCAAAACATATACAGTCTCCATACCAACACTCTTTTTGTGGGACACCCTTCACAATACGGGGATCGGGACACTCCATATTTAAGTTTCCTTTCAAAATAAACTTTCAGTGTTAATCCCTTGAGGATTCAAGGCCCAATGTTTCTATATATCTGGATATTATTATACGATTGTATTCAGATTAGGAAGGGTATAGGGAAGTCAGTGGTTTAATTGAGATAGCCTTTACCCATTTATTCCCTACAGATCCTTCCTAAGTTGAATAAAATCGTCTAATGATAGCCAG
The DNA here is from genome assembly GCA_032716605.1 of Paralithodes platypus. NCBI lineage: Eukaryota > Metazoa > Arthropoda > Malacostraca > Decapoda > Lithodidae > Paralithodes > Paralithodes platypus. The sequence continues at coordinate 33,696,532 of CM064513.1, forward strand.
AATATACTGTCAAAACGCGTCATGATCCTCCAGGGGTTAATTATGTGTTGACAGAAAACGAGTTTTGCCAAAACTCGTACCGGTACCTTTAACTTAGGGGCCCAGCCTTTGTATCGCGATTGAGTCGAATACAAATATTTATAAGGAAAGTCATAACATTAGTTAATAAGTATTATTTAGTTATATTGTTTTTATTTCCTCTTTAGGTAAGTTGTTTTATCCAATATTATTCAGAGTTTTTGCAATCTTTCTCCCCCCAGTACATACCAATATATTTCCTGTGTTTGAAATGGTACCGTATATATATTTTTTTGTTTTACCTCTCTTGCCGTTTCATATTATAATCGTGTATATTTTATCTTAGCTAACCTTAACATGCCATTAGATAATTAAATATATCCTTACCTTTCATAATATATTTGAGTAAAGACTATATATAATTATATTCTAGTGACCACAGTCTTCCCCTTCCAGCACACTACCCTGATCTCCAATTGTCCACATCACCTCCTTCAATCCTCTCTCTATTGTGTCTCTTCTTTCATCTCTCCATCTCTCTCTCTCTCTCTCTCTCACACACACACAAAGTTACATTTTTAGTACAGTAAGCCATTTAATGTACCGTTCAGTACATAACTTGAATCATTCCTATATTCCCATATATCTGCTCTCTCTACTCTCTCTCTCTCTCTCTCTCTCTCTCACACACACACACACAAAGTTACATTTTTAGTACAGTAAGCCATTTAATGTACCGTTCAGTACATAACTTGAATCATTCCTATATTCCCATATATCTGCTCTCTCTCTCTCTCTCTCTCCCCTTTTTTCCCTTCGTCCCCACTTGGTTCCCACGGAGGGAGGAGCCACGGAAATCTCGCCCCTCCCCTCCCCTGACATAAGCACCATAATCCCTTGATTCTTTTATACTGTTTGTCTTTGTCTCGTTCTCTCATAGACACACACACACACACACACACACACACACACACACACACACACACACACATTTTTGTTCCATATTATATATACTTGTTATAGCTTATCCTTTGCATTGTTTTTGTCCAAGTAACCTAATCTAAGACTATATTTTTTTCTTCAAATATTTATATATTCTATTGTGTTCAGTTCGAATTGCTTATATTCATTCTATCGCATTAACTATATTTCAACTCTCTCTCTCTCTCTCTCTCTCTCTCTCTCTCTCGTGTGCCCGTATATACCCTCAGAGTAGTACAAAAGGCAGGGTATTATGAACCTTCCCGACTGAGGACATAAGGGTTAAGATCGCCTTAACCCTTCTATTGACAAGTGTATAGATGAGGACGAATGGGTACAGTCACGGCCTAAAGTACAGCCCCACCTTCCCTCATTCATCTTTAAGGAAGATTTTGTATTTGTTTTGTCTGGACCTCCTTCTCCCTCATCCTTAGCCCCCATTCAAGACGTTCGCTCTATTAGTTCGGCGGGTTTATGATATTATGCCCAATTTCTTTACCAATAATATGATCTTTCGTGCCATTTAGGTATCGACTTTATCCTGGCGAGCGATTTCGAACCTGTAATTTACGAGGCACAGGGGCTGTTTTTTAAAGGTTGGTGGAGGTCTAGGTAGTAAATATACAATAACAATAAAAAATAACAATAACCAAATAAAACCTTACTTTCCTCTCGATACCGGTATACAAACAAAGCACGACTCAACTCTACTCAATACAGTTTGGATACGGAGACAGTGTTTATGTATGTTAACCCTCTCACGTTCTTGACGCAATTTTGAGCCTATTAGGGATACTTTAATGCCTTTGTTACCATCAGGGGTGTTTAGAAACCTTTAGTTTAGTTACTTTAACCTCTGCAGTTGTCTTTGAGTTAGCTGTGGGCAGAAAACTAATTTTTGAGAGGTAATTATAAGAGTGAGAAAACTCTATTTCTTATTACTAATCTGGCAACCTCTACGTCATATGGTCGTGAGAGGGTTAAGGGGGGTCACCAGTTTGTTTTTTATTTCCCTCCTTTTCTCTCTTTCCCTGGCTTGTATCCATTCGGCCCCATTCAGCCAACTGTTTTAAGACGTTTATCCCCATCCAGGTATGGATTTCTTCCTGGCGAGCGAGAGCGAGCCAGCATTGTATGGAGAAATCCGGCTTCGCCAGAGTAATTTGTCCATCGAAAAATTTACAAATTTAGCTTGCTGTCAAAACAAAAATATATATATGCTGGCTCGCTACCGCTCGCCAGGAAAATATTGACACCTGGATGGGGGTAAACGTCTTAAAACAGTAGGCTGAATGGGGCCGAATGGATACAAGCCAGGGAAAGAGAGAAAAGGAGGGAAATAAAAAACAAACTGGTGACCCCCCTTAACCCTCTCACGACCATATGACGTAGAGGTTGCCAGATTAGCAATAAGAAATAGAGTTTTCTCACTCTTATAATTAGAAAGAGAAAAAAAGCGAGGTGGGCTCCCTTAAGAAGTCGTACCAGTAGTTCACTAATTTTGCTAGATATTTAACCCAAGCTGAATATATCGAGACAGGACCGGACTTTTCATCGTGAATTCGTGACTTCATTTACCCATTCAGTACCGGTGACGTCCTTTTGCATTATATTCTGGCAACTATTAGAAGGTTTTATTCAGCTTACGGAGGATGTCTACCCGTTAAAAGATGACAGACTATCTCGATTAATCCTTTTAGCTACCATATATTCTCCCTAAGCTTCATAAAATCCTATAAATGCAGCTCAAATAAAAACACTAAAAATACGTCGCAGGGTTCATGGCATCATCGTACGGTATATATCCCCATCATCGTACGGTATATATCCCCATAATCGTACGGTATATATCCCCATCATCGTACGGTATATATCCCCATCATCGTACGGTATATATCCCCATCATCGTACGGTATATATCCCCATCATCGTACGGTATATATCCCCATCATCGTACGGTATATATCCCCATCATCGTACGGTATATATCCCCATCATCGTACGGTATATATCCCCATCATCGTACGGTATATATCCCCATCATCGTACGGTATATATCCCCATCATCGTACGGTATATATCCCCATAATCGTACGGTATATATCCCCATCATCGTACGGTATATATCCCCATCATCGTACGGTATATATCCCCATCATCGTACGGTATATATCCCCATCATCGTACGGTATATATCCCCATCATCGTACGGTATATATCCCCATCATCGTACGGTATATATCCCCATCATCGTACGGTATATATCCCCATCATCGTACGGTATATATCCCCATCTATCGGTGAACAAATGCTAAACGTCAGAGCTCATAAATATGGCAATAAAGGGTTAACAATTCAGTGCAAAAAGCGATGTAGAGATATGGATTGATAAAAACGTATAATGGATTAATGGGGATGGAAGCTCTCAAGGGTAAATTCCCATGATCACAAAGCGGTAGAGAGGAGAGGAGAGGAGAGGAGAGGAGAGAGAAGAGGGGGAGGGGGGATAAATGAGGAGATCGTTAAAGAGAGAAGAGAGAAGAGAAGAGAAGAGAGGAGGGGGAGGGGAAATGAGGAGACAATTAAAGAGAGGAGAGGAGAGAGAAGAGAGGAGGGGGAGGAGAAAAGACGAGATAATACAAGAGAAGCGGAGGGAAGAGAGAAGAGAGGAAGGAGAGGAGAAAAGAGGAGATAATAAAAGAGAAGAGGAGGGGATAGAGGAGATAGAAGAGAGGAGGGGGAGGAGAAAATAGGATATAATAAAAGAGAGGAGAGGAGAAGACAGAGGGGCAAGGAGAAGACTGGAAAGAGAACAGTAGAGAAGAACAAGGAAAAGAAGAGAGCAAAACCGAAGAACAGAGAGAGAGATGGAGAGAAGAGAAGACAAGAGAAGTGAGGAAGAATAAAGAACAAGAGAAGGGATAAGAGGAGATGTGAGAAGAGGTGGATAAAGGAGAAATGGAGCAGAGGTAGAGAAGAAACAAGAGAAGGGAGAGGAGGAGTCAGTGAAGACCAATAAAAACACGAGCCTTAATTGAGTGAAATGAGGAAATGAGCGTACGTTGAAAATAAGTGAAAAGGGAGGGAGACAATTTTGTCTTCTATGTGTATGAATGATACAAACGTCAGGCTGCCTGTAACGAGTGTCTCCCCCAAATCCAAAAGAGTGACAGAGAGCCAAATTCAAGGGACGTTGGGGTCAAAACGCTTGGACACACGAAGTTCTAATTATCTAGAAATGAGGAAGACTGTATATAATTATGAAAACTGAGGAAATGTGTGAATAGAAAAGTGAATGATATACCCGGTACAACAGATAAGAACACTATCTATCTATCTATCTATATGCTCAGGCCCAATCCCCATTTTGGGGGTAGCCGACTTAAGACAGAGCAAGAACAGGGAAAACACAAAAACAACATAAAACAACAAATAAACACAGATAAAAAGCACAAACTCACACACATCCAGGTCACCCAGGAGAAGACCCAGAGACCAGGGTCACCAAGGTCGCTCCAGCACTCCCCCGGCCCCCGACCACCCGGAGGGGTTCCGATCTCGGCAGGCAGACATGCAGCGGAGCCAAAGCCACAAGCCCTCCCACCACACTTCCAGACGCACCCTTCATATTAATCGTCTCCCCGGGCCAGGCGCCTGATGGACTATTATCTAGTCCAACTTGCGCCCGACCCCTTACTCCAAATGACCACGTGTTCACTCAACTATTCACAAGCATTCTCCATTAACTCCTGTCCACCACCACTTTCCTTGCCTGATCTATAGTCATTCCTCTATCATCCAAAGCTTTTCTTACACAGTATCTCCATCTCAATGGGGGTCTTCCTGCCCTTCTAACTCCCCTTGTACCTGACTCACATATTCTCTTTGTAAGCCTTTCATCTCCCATTCGTTCAACATAACCATACCAGCTCAGCAGCCTTCTGTCCACTCTGGCTGACAAATGTTCCTGCTGCCCCACTCTCCTACGTATCTCTTCATTCCTCAATCTGTCTCTACGAGTAACTCCACACATACTCCTCAAGCAGCTCATCTCCATCACATCCAGCCCTCTTTTCTCCTTTTTCTTCAGAGCTCATGTCTCAGCCCCATACATCACTGTTGGTACAACAATTCCTTGATACAGTGCACTTTTTACTTTCACTCCGAGATTTCTCGTCTTCCACATACTTCCATTGGTCCGAAAACCTTCCTTCCTTCACACACTCTCTGTTTTACCTCCACTTCCATACCTCCACTAAGAACACACAAGGATGTATTAAAGGAGACACGAGCGATAATTGGTGATAAAATTAGACGGACGTTGAATAGGGAAAGAGAAGAGGAGAGATAAAGAATAATACATATATAAAATAATACAAAAATAAAACCAGATATACAACAAAGAGGAAATGGGAGATAATTGATGATAAATGAGATGGAAGTTGAAGAGAGAAGGGGAAGGAAGGGGATAAGAGAAACGAGCAGAATAACAGCAACACATTTAGAACACATGGAGATCAAACCGAACAAATATATAACATAGACAAATGGGAGATAATTGATGATAAATGAGATGGAAGTAGAAGAGGGAAGGAGGGGAGAAGGAGAAGTGGAGAGAATAATAGCAACACATTTAGAATACATGGGGATCACGTGTGCCTTAATTCAACTAGGGGGGGGGGGGGGAAGTAAAAAAGGGAAGAAAGGAACGGGGGGGGGGAGAGGAGGCTACATGAATGGAGGGGGGAGGGAGGGTCGCGTGGCTGGAGGAAGGGAGGGAGGGAGGGAGGAGGAGGACAAGGGAAGGTGAGACGAGAGGGAGCATGGGAGTTAAAAGGAGTTACAAGGAATATTTAGTATCTCAGAGACCTTGCGGTCCACTCCGGGAAGATACTCGAAGTGGAAGGAGAGAGACTGTTCAATGCATTACCCTCATTAGGCTGCAGAGTGTGCAAAATACTATCTAATGTCTTCTGGAACTTCTCTACTGAAGAACTGTTTATAACTTCTGAGGGAAGTTTGTTCCAGGTAGAACATATCCTTATGGTAGAAACGAG
>CM064513.1:33705087-33735087 GCA_032716605.1 Paralithodes platypus
AAAGTTAGTTTGTTCTCAATTGATTTACTTCTCTTATTTTACTATTTTAAACAGTAATATTTCGTGCCGTATCAACGCTCTATCTCTATTCATAAATTGCTTTATTTTGCTGTGGCTTTGTTCAAGGATCTCTCTGCATGTCCTTGTCTTTGTCTTCTTTGCAATTCACGATTCAGTTATTTACTTTAAAGTTTCTTCTTGTATTATATGTTCTCCTCCCGATTCTGGTATATCTTTTTTCTCTTCATTCCCTCTCCTCTTATCGAGTAACCTAAAACCGAGTCAACAATGTTCAGAAGTTGTTAAGAAGGCAAACAAAATAATTGGCTTTATAGGCAGGTCATTTGAGCATAAATCCAAAGAAGTTATCCTAACCCTTTACAATTCCTTAGTCCGCCCTCTTCTGGAATACTGCGTTCAATCCTGGTGCCCTTATTACCAAAAAGATATAAACAAGCTAGAACGAGTTCAACGTAGAGTTACCAAAATGATACCTAGCCTAAAGAACAAACCATACGAAGAGCGTCTTAGAGAATTAAATCTATTTCCTTTAACCCAGCGCAGATTAAGAGGCGACTTAATTCAAGTGTTCAAAATCATCAAAGGCATCGACAATATGAACTGTAGTAAGTACTTCACTATCGACCAATCTAATTACACGCGGGGAAACGGTTGCAAAATTATTGGTAAATCTTTTAACTCGCACGAATCTAAGAATTTCTTCTTCAATCGAGTTGTCAACTTGTGGAATGGGCTTCCCCGAGACGTTATAGACTGCAGCACCGTTGATTCATTTAAATTTCGCCTAGACAAATATCTCGCATCAAACCCGCGACTGACTGCGTTTGTAAATGAATAACTTTTATCCTCCCCTCAGTTACTAACCCTTATGTCCCCTACTAACTTCCTAGTCCTGCCACGTTAGTGGCAGGGCAGTAGTTCCCTTTCCAATGTTCCCTTACCCACTCTAAACCACTGTTTGGACACTTGATCCTCAGTGTTTTGGAGGACAAGCAACCTAGAAGGGTCACTAGATCTGTTGTTGCTTGATTTCCTTTGTACTCCTTTGTACTCCTTTGTACTCTTTGCTCATATTGTCTCTTATCTCTACCCCTTTCCTCTCCATTCTTTGTTGCTAATCGTCTCCTCTCCTCTCCTCTCATTTCCTTCGATCGTTTTTATGCTGCTGTCGTTATTCTTTTCCTCTCTTCTCTTCTTTCACTGTTCTGTCGTCGCCTCTCCATTTCATTATTGATTTCCCCTATTTTCTTCTCCTCTCAATTCCTGCTATTTCTTCCTATTTCTGTTCTGCTCTAAGAGATTTACCTCGATTCCTCTTATTTATTCCCATATCTGTTCTGCTCTGTTCTCCCTCTCGTCTCCTCTTACCCTCACTCTCCTCTTGTTTCCTCTTTTTCTCCTCCTCCCCTCCCCCTCTTGCGCTCTCTCCCCCGTATAAACATAAGCCACCCAAGCCATAAAAAAATAACAAGAGACGAATGGCAAGCGTAATCGAATTAGCCCAGCTGGTGAGGGTATATATTATATGCAAGGGTGGGCGGGCTGTGGGTGTGTGGGTGGGTAGAAGGAAGAGGGTACACAGAAAACGAAAAGGGGAAAGAGGAGAAAAGGAATAAAAGTGAGACGAGATGATAGAAATTGGTGAGAAGAAATTAACAAAAGAGAGAGGAAAAAAGGAGGACATTTGATTTTATATAGCCTACAGTATATATATATATATTTTTCTATGTGATTGAGGGAGGCAAAAGGCATTACTGCCTATAGGTAGTTGAAAGAGTGGAAATGGCCAAATCAAGGGACGTTCGAGCCAAAATGCCTGGACACACAGAGGTTTGAAGCAATTTAAATAGAGGGAAGACTGATTCTGGGAGAGAGTTCCAGAGCTCAGCTGTTGAGTAGAAGAAAGTAGAGTACAGTAGGTGGGTGAGGGGTATGCAGACTGGGATAGCTCTCTGAGGTGTGGTGATTATTATTATAGTAGCGATAGAATAGCGAGAGAGATGCAACATTGCATATACAGTATATATATATATGTGAGAGAGAGTGAGAGAGAGGGCGTTTGATACTTCTTTATAGGGCTCTCTCTCTCTCTCTCTCTCTCTCTCTCTCTCGTATGCTATCCATCCATCCACCCACCTCTCCACTCACTCAACCACTAATATATTCTCTCACCCATCCACAACTACCCCCACCAACCACTCCCACTTACCTACCCTCCCCCCACACCCACCTAAATACCCATCCTACTATCCACTCACACCCACCTCACCCATCCATGTACTACTCACAACGACGCCCACCAAACTCCCTTCCCTCTCCCCCCCCCCCTCCCACCTACCTACACACCATCCACACCCACCTACCCCCCCCCCCCCCCCCCAACCACCTAGCTAGCCTGTACCCCATTAAGTACTCCCCTTAAGCCTCTCTGTAATTACTGGCCCAGGTTCTGATTATTAGGGACTTATGTGCTTCAGACGCAACACAGACAAAATGGCTGGGTTAGGAGATGAGTGATGATGGTGATTGTGGTGATGTTAGTGATGTTTATGGTGGTGGTGGTGATTGTGGTTGCTATGGTGGTGATGTTTATGGTGGTGGTGGTGATTGTGGTTGCTATGGTGGTGATGTTTATGGTGGTGGTGGTGGTGGTGATTCTGGTGAAGTTAGTGATTGTGGTGGTAGTTGTTAGTGATTGTATTGGTTGTGGTGTTAGTGATTGTGGTGGTGATGTTAGTGATTGTGGTAAATGTGGTGGTGGTTGTGGTGATATTAGTGACTGGTGAGTGTGGTGATGGTAGGGGTGGTGATGTTAGTGATTGTGGTGAGGGTTCATGTGGTGAAGGTTATGACTAGCTGTTAGTTATGAAGTGATGAATCTAGTGGTGATTTATGTGGCAACGGAGAAGGAAGGATGGCTTGATGATGGTTGATTGGGATGATGGTTGGAAGCTGAAATTGGTGGCTGTATTGCGTTGCGGAGGAATCAACGGTGGACTATCGTAAATGGTGATAATAGTACTGATGGTATATAGTGATGTACGGTGATGGTGCCTTGTGGTAAATGGTGATAGAGATGTACAGTTGCCCACATAAATTTTGTTCCTTGTCGTGATGTTATGTATGAAAATATAATAGGAAGAAGGAATTGCGAATGTTCTTTTTTTTATTATTATCAGTTGACTAGGCTAATCAGATGAGTTAGCCACTGCATAAGATACCACACTCGTAATTAAATCAAGCGCATTATATTTATATGTGTGACGTGAGGTGGTTTGAAAAAGAAAAACATGCTAATAATAAAAAAAGACTATCGGTACTGTAATGGCCGAATATATACCACCTTGCAGCTGTCAAACAAAGTAAAATCAACAATATTATACACACCCGACAAAGGAATCCCACCCAAACGCTCCCAATTTGTTTCTCCTTCACAAAGGGAAAATAGAATAATTTTTATCCTGACAATTCTCACTTCCACCAAATGCGCCGGGCTAATTGAATTTTTATCAGATGCGCCGACTAGGGCTTTTACGGAGGAACGCTTAGGGTTGAAGGGTGTGTGTGTGTGTGTGTGTGTGTGTGTGTGTGTGTGTGTGTGTGTGTGTGTGTGTGTGTGTGTGTGTGTGTGTGAGAGAGAGAGATGATATGTGTGTGTGTGTAAGTGCGTGATGTGAGGGAGAGCGAAAGTGAGTCAAAGAATCAAGTGTGAAATCATGACCAAAATTGACTGGTGAAATCAATATATGGATGAAAAACACAGGTAGCGTACTCGGCCCACTGTCATTCATTGAAACAAATAACATAATATATTTGACCTCCAGCACACACACACACACACACACACACACACACACACACACACACACACACACACACACAATCCAATTTACTCTCTCTCTCACACACACACACAATCCAATTCACCCTTTCTCTCTTACACAATACATTTCACTTTCTCACACACACACACACACACACACACACACACACACACACACACACACACACACACACACACACACACCTCCACCAAACGAGACTCATTACAGGGGAACTTAAAAGGCCTAAACATTTAATTACAGCCAGTACCAGCGTAAAGAGAGAGGCAGAGTGAACGATTAGCACTGGCAGGCATGGAGAGAGAGAGAGAGAGAGAGAGAGAGAGAGAGAGAGAGAGAGAGAGAGAGAGAGAGAGAGAGAGAGAGAGAGAGAGAGAGAGAGAGAGAGAGAGAGTGAACAATTAGCACTAGCAGGCACTGGAGAGTGTGAATTGTTTATTGTAAATTTGCATATATAACAAGCCACTTAAAATTAGCTACTTAAAAATACCGTATATAGAGTTATAAATGTCATATAATTAATGAAGATTCTTTCTCTCTCTCTCTCTCTCCTTTATACCTATATAAGGAGAGAAACCCGAATACTGATATCCATTCTCCCAAGCTCGTCCTTGTTTCCAACCCTTTGTTTCCTACTTTTATTATTATAATTATTATTTTATTTTTCATTTGCTCATATTGGTAGTTACTTCATTTGCTCATATTGGTAGTTACTTCATTTGCTCATATTGGTAGTTACTTCATTTTCCTATTCTTAGTTTGTTCAACATAACTGTGTTGCTATACGTATAGCCTATACAGTATAATATAATAATCTCATAATAATTCATATTTTTTCACCAACCAACCTTACTTCTAAACTCAATTAATGAAATCAACAAATACATGTGGCACTCCAAGGACTCAACCTAGGACACTCACACCGAAATTCCGCGCACCCATCTCAACCTATTCCCAGCAATAAACTATAGCTATGTTTGTTTAGTAATGTGCCTCTAGCCATCTTAACCCTCTCCTACATACCAACGTGAGAAAGGCCTTGTATTTGTGACTGTAATTAATTATCTAGACTCCACGCACCCCAATCCTCCATCAATCCTGACCCCCCCCCCTCTTTCTCTCTCTTTCAATCCACCACCATTGACACCCCTCCCTCCCCCATCTACCCACAACCTCTCACATTCAATCCACCACTATTCACTCCCCAATCCACCACCATCCACACTCCACTCACCCAATCTACAACCCCTACCTCTCAATCCACCACTATCCACATCCCCTCCACCTCAATCCACTCCCCTCCCCCAATCCACCATCATTCACTACCCCTCCCCCCAATCCACCACCATCCACCACCATCCAAACTCCACCACCATCCACACCCTCTCTCCCAACCACCACCATCCACATCCCCTCCCCCAATCACCACCATCCAAAACTCCACCCCCAAATCCACTATCCCTCCCCCCAATCCATATCCCCTCCCCCAATCCACCACCATTCACTCCCCTTCCCCAATCCACCACCATCCACTACCCCTCCCCCCAATCCACCACCATCCACATCCCATTCCCCAATCCACCACCATCCACTACCCCTCCCCCCAATCCACATCCCATCCCCCAATCCACCACCATCAACTACCCCTCCCCTCAATCCACCACCATCAACTACCCCTCCCCCCAATCCACCACCATTCACCCCCTCCCAATCCTCGCTATAGGCAGTTCTGCCTTTTGCCTCCCTCAATCACATAGAAGAAAAAAAAATATATATATATATACTCCACCTCCCTCTCCACTCGTCTCCACGCCGCAAGCCCTACTTAGCTTCAGAACAGCTGAGTCAGGAGAAGAAGAAGAAGGTCAGGATAAAAAGGGAAGAACATTTGTCAGGAGAAAAGGGGAAGAAACAGAAGAAGAAAGTGGAAAAAAGGAAAGAAGAAGAAGACAAGGAGGAGGAGCAAGAGGAAGAGAAGGGAGATGTTAATAAATCCAAGTAGGCTACTTTCAAACACCTTCCAGTATAGCACCGTCATTGGCAGGCAAATAGCAAATCCTTCACAACAATCTGCCTTCTAATCTGGCATGTTATTTTTCTGCCTATTTATACTTTCCTTGTGGTTTTCCTTTATCGTGACTTTTATATTCAGTTTAATTATATATCACATTATTCTTGTGTATTCTTCTTGTTTTGCTTCCTTCAATCACGCTGTAGCCAATTGTTTTCTATTTGTTTTGTTTCAATATTGGCACGGTACTTTTCAGGTTTCTCTCTCTCTCTCTCTCTCTCTCTCTCTCTCTCTCTCTCTCTCTCTCTCACCGATTAAATCAAAGTGTTTTTCTTCCCCTCGCTACTAGGTTAGTTGGCGACCTTTGTAGCGTGGGATCTAGGGAGAGGGGAGGAGAGAGAGAGAGAAGGAAGGGGGGAGGAGTTGAGGGGGTGGCTATTGGAGGGGTGTAGTGGTAGGCTATGGGGGAGACAGGAGATAGGGCAGGTGAGTGCATGGGAGAGGAGGGGGGGGGGGGGGATTGGAGGGGTGGTGATATGGGGGAGACCGGAGGAGAGATAGGGAGGGTGAATGCATGGGAGGGAAGGTGGGGAGTGATGGAGGGAAATAGGGAGGGGTAGAGACGTATGAGAGGGAGGGAGGGTGAAGGAAAGAATAGGGAAGGAGAGGGGAAATGACGAGAGGGAATTAATTAATCCAGATAGTTACAATTGCATTAAGGGGAGACGGACCGGTTTTTGTTCTCTCTCTAGACCTCCATCAAACTTAGAAAAACAATCCCTAGACCCCCCCCCCCCCTTCAAAATCAATTAAACATAGGGGGGTCCAGGAATGATGATGAATGGGCTAGAGACTATGGCGTCCGAGTGTACCGGTACCTTCTTGTGGGTGCCATGTTCCGCCTCACGTAGCTAACTGGGTGTAGGGAGAGGTCAGTGTTAGTGTAGCATGGTGTTGTTGGTGAGGCAGGGCACGCAGGGCACCCGGGACACACAGGGCACGCGGGGGTGGCTTGGGAGGCCGGTCATGCAGTGTGTGTGTGTGGGGGGGGGGTTTGTTTACTACCGGGATAGGGCAGTGCTGTAAATATGACATAATTCCTCCGGCTGGTTGGCTATAGTTGTTTTTCAGCTGATGGTAAACTGGTGTGTCCCCATATTTGTTATTCATCCATTACGACGATGTTGAAGAGATATATGCTGTTCATTATGAAAATTTGGCATTGATGTGTCGTAGCGATAGAGTTGTAAAATATTTTCCCATTCAATATTGAGGAATCGGGTGCTAAAGTTTGAACTTACCAACAGCTAAAAACAAAATTAAGTATACTTGTATGCAAACAGTAAAATTCCGATGTATTGTATTCAAAGTACCGTACGTATAGAGTAGTACCGTGCCGTATTATAAATATGTGGAATTACTTTGATAACATTATTTCCAGGTTAAGTTAGGCTACGTTGATTAATTACTGTTTCCACCAATCAACGAATTGCTACGTTAGACCACGGTATCGGTCCCGGTACCTATTAACGGTGCCGTCATAGGACAAGTACCGTACCATGTCAACATACGGTACGGTACCTATTTTGATTAAAATAAGAAAAAAACAGTCGTGGGCAGTGGTGTTGCTATGCAGATCACGTGTCCTGGTGAGGGGAGGGGGGTGGGGGGATCTAAAAGGGGGCGCTAGTTTGGGGGGCTATTCACACTTGCTTTCTGGGTGGGCTTGGCTGATCAAAATACAAATGTAGATTCAGAGTTAGATACCGGTATAGGTCATACCAGAGCCTAGGGGGAAGTGTCAACAAGTTAAGGTTAGGTCACAGGAGAGCATAACCATATTTTCAATAATCAAATTTGGAATACATACCAGTAATATTTATAAAAGTAATATTCGGGATTTTCCAACAGGCCTTGGGTTGCGGTATATTTACACACACACACACACACACACACACACGCGCACACACACACACACACACACACGCACGCACACGCACACGCACACACACACGCACGCACGCACACACACACACACACACACACACACGATAATATCAAGGCAATATTGCAGTTATACCTATCGGTATCTATGTACAATATTTGTAAAGTAGGTTATAGAAACAGCATACCGGTATATTAAATGCATATGAGAGAGAGAGAGAGAGAGAGAGAGAGAGAGAGAGAGAGAGAGAGAGAGAGAGAGAGAGAGAGAGAGAGAGAGAGAGAGTAACCGGTATATAGGTAGGCCCCTATCTATATTCTCCAACAACCAGTCAGTCAGTTATAGAAAGCCATTGTTATTCTAACAAATGGTCACGTAGTAGCTTTTGCCTAGTGAACATGCACTAGTATTCACGGGGTCTCTCTCTGTATATGTATACAGTATATACTGTATATGCGATTCATATGACCAAGTAGATTATATAGTTTTTAATGATAATTTGAGAGATATACGGCATACCGGTACTGATTATAAAATCTGCAAGATTAACGATGGGGGCAGATAGCTTCCCTGCAACATTTAAATTACCGGTAAACATTATTGAAGAGAGTTTTAAATAGGGTATTACATAATAGGCCAAACTTGGTCCTCCAAACTACTAAGCTATAGTGTATAATCTACGTAGGCCTTGAGTAGCCACCAATCTTCCTGGGGGCAAACAACCAGCGTGATAATTTAAAAACAACAACCCCATATATTATTTTTGAGGACGGTGTCAAGGCCCCAGGCAAACCCAGTCAAGCTAACAACCGCAGCAATTCCTTTGAGGAGGAGGGGGGGGGGGGGGCTGAGAGGGGTGCATGATTAGAGATTGGTACAAGGTAAGATTGGTACAATATGAGATTGGTACAAGGTAAGATTGGTACAAGATTAGATTGGTACACAAGGTAAGATTGGTACAATATGAGATTGGTACACAAGGTAAGATTGGTACAATATGAGATTGGTACAAGGTGAGATTGGTACGAAAATATGAGGTTGATACAACAATATGAGATTGGCAAGACGAGATGCTATTGGTGCGACAAGATGAGATTGGTACAACTATATGAGATTAGTATAAGGTGAAATTGGTACAACAATATGAGATTAGTATAAGGTGAAATTGGTACAACAATATGAGATTAGTATAAGGTGAAATTGGTACAACAAGATGATATTGGTACAACAATATGAGATTAGTATAAGGTGAAATTGGTACAACAATATGAGATTAGTATAAGGTGAAATTGGTACAACAAGATGATATTGGTACAACAATATGAGATTAGTATAAGGTGAAATTGGTACGACAAGATGATATTGGTACAACAATATGAGATTAGTATAAGGTGAAATTGGTGCGACAAGATGATATTGGTACAACAATGAGATTAGTATAAGGTGAAATTGGTACAAGATGAGATTGGTACAACAATATGAGATTAGTATAAGGTGAAATTGGTGCGACAAGATGAGATTGGTACAACAATATGAGATTAGTATAAGGTGAAATTGGTACGACAAGATGAGATTGGTACAACAATATGAGATTAGTATAAGGTGAAATTGGTACGACAAGATGATATTGGTAAGGTACCGGTACCGTACATGACAATTGACGTTGAAGGTTAAACTGCGAGTGAAAGTGATTGCGTAGGAGGAGCGAATGTGGTGGAGGCTCAGGGGTGAGGATGAGGGTGAAGGGGTGGGTGGATGGATGAGGAGAGCTTGGTTGAGTGAGTAAGTGGGTGGAGAGATGGGGAAATGATGGGGTGAGTTGGTAGGAGAGGGTGGGTGAGTTGGTAGATAAATGAGTGGTCAGGGATGCCTATGAGGGGGGATGGGCTGGAAGACGAGGGAGTGAGTTGATGAGTAAGGGGAATAAGTAGATGGGTAGGTGGATAGGAGAATGAGTGAGTGGTTGAGATTCTAGGGTGAAGATGAGAGGGATTGATTTGAATTGATTTGTTTATTGCGAAATCATAAGTACCGGTACATGGGATTACATAATATACGTTGTCTCAAAAGGACAAAGCAGGTTATATACAGTTGTTTACCCTAGTCATACTTTACATAATTATACAATATAAACACAAACATGAAAACAACACTTAGGAAGTTTTTCTCCGTTTGTGTTTCTTCTAGCGGAGGGAGAGGGGGAAGGAGGGAGGTTTATATGTGGGGTGGGGTTGGGTGGGGTGCAGGAGGGTTCGACGGGTGTAAAATAAAGGTGCTAAAATTGCTAACTAAAAGACCGTGACGCTGGGAGCCCTAACCTTGGCTAGCAGAAAAGTGCTAAGTGGGGTAGAGGGGGCCCTGGGGGGATACTTCAGACCACATCTTCTTCCCTTATGTATCACCATTCTCCTTGTACTATTTCCTCATTCTCCTGTTGTTGTTTTGTCATTATCCTAATCCTCTTATTACCGTATTTTCATCTTCATTGTCATATTCTTGAGCTATAAGTACTCGTTTTTCTGTTCTCAGTGTCTTCATGTTAATGTTTATTCGTTTATTATTATATATCTAAATAGTCAGTATTAAGTCTATATGTGTTTTTACTTAGTATTGTCTTTTTCATCTTTCAAGTTATCTGTTTATATATTTTCAGTTGTGTATAATTGAAGAATCACATATACAGTACCGTAGTCAAACGGTATATCCTGTGTTTTTTTTGTATTCACATAGGCCCTACCCGGTACCTTATTTCTTGCTCATGTCCTTAATTGTGTTACTTTATTTAAATCGAGTTATTTGTTATCCCTTTAATACTCCCCACCTTCCATCTACCTGCACATTAAGCTACATATGTTTTTTCACCATTAACTTTGATCTCTCCCTTCCTCTACAGTCCATTCCTCCAGCTCCACTTTCGTCTCCCCTCCTTCCAAACTAACAAGGTGGTGATTTGTTTACAATTTCGCGGTTGCTAGTGTCTCTCCTATTTCTTCAGTCCTACACATCCTAGTTCATCCTCCTTCAAAGGCCCCAACTTTACCCTTAGTCTTACCCTTCTGCCATACATATTTTATAGGCTACATTTATATTTATCCTTGTCCTATTTAATTAAAACGTATCTACCGCTATCAGGTTTTCATCAGGGTAACTATAATTATACCGGAATATTAATGTATTCTCCCGTCTATTTGTATTATAATTTACAATGCTAAGCTTCTAACTATGTCTAATGTATTCCCTCCTGTCTTTCTATTCATTATATTTATGTTCCCTCTCCCTTTACTTGCCCCCTCCCTTCTACCCATTTCTAATGTATTCCCTCCTGTCTTTCTATTTATTATATTTATGTTCCCTCTCCCTTTACTTGCCCCCTCCCTTCTACCCATTTCTAATATATTCCATCCTGTCGTTCTATTTATTATATTTATGTTCCCTCTCCCTTTACTTGCCCCCTCCCTTCTACCCATTTCTAATATATTCCATCCTGTCGTTCTATTTATTATATTTATGTTCCCTCTCCCTTTACTTGCCCCCTCCCTTCTACCCATTTATCATATATTCCCTCCCGTTTTTCTATTCATTATATTTATGTTCTCTCTCCCTTTACTTGCCCCCTCCCTTCTACCCATTTCTAATATATTCCATCCTGTCTTTCTATTTATTATATTTATGCTCCCTCTCCCTTCGTCCAAAACCAACATGGCCGCCTTTGTTTACCTATATTTGAGTGTCGGTGTCCTCACAAGCCGCCGGCCAAACTCTCTTGACTCCTCGTAAACCAATTATTGCCACCACACAAACAAACACACACACAAACACACATATGCTCTATCTCTCTCGTTAACAAATGACAAATGGAATAGCTACTGAGTATTATTAGTAAGCAGCCAAACAATATAAAGGAACAAAAGAGGCATAGGTCTCTTTTTACATACATGTAGCTGACATAATAATAGGGATTAACATCAGCTTACGAACAACATTACCATTTAAAAACATGCGTCATTTACATTAATATTATTATGCAAGAGAAAACACGAACATACCGGTGAAATATTTTAAAACAGAAAAAATCACAGCTCGGTAGGAAAATATAATTCCTATAAAGGAGTACAAAGGAGTACAAAGGAAATCAAGCAACAACAGATCTAGTGACCCTTCTAGGCTGCTTGTCCTCCAAAACACTGAGGATCAAGTGTCCAAACAGTGGTTTAGAGTGGGTAAGGGAACATTGGAAAGGGAACTACTGCCCTGCCACTAACGTGGCAGGACTAGGAAGTTAGTAGGGGACATATGGGTTAGTAACTGAGGGGAGGATAAAGTTATTCATTTACAAACGCAGTCAGTCGCGGGTTTGATGCGAGATATTTGTCTAGGCGGAATTTAAATGAATCAACGGTGCTGCAGTCTATAACGTCTCGGGGAAGCCCATTCCACAAGTTGACAACTCGATTGAAGAAGAAATTCTTAGATTCGTGCGAGTTAAAAGATTTACCAATAATTTTGCAACCGTTTCCCCGCGTGTAATTAGATTGGTCGATAGTGAAGTACTTACTACAGTTCATATTGTCGATGCCTTTGATGATTTTGAACACTTGAATTAAGTCGCCTCTTAATCTGCGCTGGGTTAAAGGAAATAGATTTAATTCTCTAAGACGCTCTTCGTATGGTTTGTTCTTTAGGCTAGGTATCATTTTGGTAACTCTACGTTGAACTCGTTCTAGCTTGTTTATATCTTTTTGGTAATAAGGGCACCAGGATTGAACGCAGTATTCCAGAAGAGGGCGGACTAAGGAATTGTAAAGGGTTAGGATAACTTCTTTGGATTTATGCTCAAATGACCTGCCTATAAAGCCAATTATTTTGTTTGCCTTCTTAACAACTTCTGAACATTGTTGACTCGGTTTTTAGGTTACTCGATATTGTTACTCCCAGATCAGTTTCTCTGTTTACATTCTTAAGCTGAGTGCCATTCATCGAATAGTTTGCTTTCTCATTTAGGTATCCGACATGTAGTACTTTACATTTATCCGCATTGAAACTCATTTGCCAAATTTGGGCCCAACAGGACAATTTATCTAGATTGTGTTGCATATCGTCAACTTGTTCTTTTGAGAGTACGCTATTTGCAATTTTTGTATCGTCAGCAAATTTTGAGATTGTGCAGGTGAGACCCTCATCTATGTCGTTGATGTAAATTAGAAAGAGAATTGGTCCTAGTACCGATATGTACCGATATGTGTGGATGTGTCGGATGGTTGAAAGCCACAGTTGCTCGCGCGTTTGGGGCTAGCAACACGTATTATGAAAAACATGTATCCTCCTTCATTCACTGTCCCCCCCT
Source organism: Paralithodes platypus (assembly GCA_032716605.1). Classification (NCBI taxonomy): domain Eukaryota; kingdom Metazoa; phylum Arthropoda; class Malacostraca; order Decapoda; family Lithodidae; genus Paralithodes; species Paralithodes platypus. The sequence continues at coordinate 33,718,251 of CM064513.1, forward strand.
TCACTCACTCAACCCCACAATTTGCCGGAGGATAACAGGTTTTTCACAATACGTAGACGGAGGTCTTTAAAAAAAAAAAAAAAAAAAAAAAAAAAAAAAAAAATATATATATGTATCTCTTCGTCCCCAGGGGTAAAATTAGGTCGGTAGCTACAGGCAAGGTAGCCTATAGGAGGGAAGGATTGTAGGGTAGGGGGTTAGTTAGGTAAGTTCTGAAATATGTGAGGCCTTGAGGTTACATCCCTTAGAGGACAGGTAGGTTGGTTCTGGGGTATGCCTTAGAGGACAGGTAGGTTGCTTCTGGAGTATGCCTTAGAGGACAGGTTGGTTGCTTCTGGGGTATGCCTTAGAGGACAGGTAGGTTGCTTCTGGGGTATGTCTTAGAGAACAGGTAGGTTGCTTCTGAGGTATGTCTTAGAGAACAGGTAGGTTGCTTCTAAGGTATGTCTTAGAGGACAGGTACCGTAGGTTGCTTCTGGGGTATGTCTTAGAGGACAGGTAGGTTGCTTCTGGGGTATGTCTTAGAGGACAGGTAGGTTGCTTCTGGGGTATGCCTTAGAGGACAGGTAGGATGCTTCTGGGGTATGTCTTAGAGGACAGGTAGGTTGCTTCTGGGGTATGTCTTAGAAGACAGGTAGGTTGCTTCTGGGGTATGTCTTAGAAGACAGGTATGTTGCTTCTGGGGTATGCCTTAGAGGACAGGTAGGTTGCTTCTGGGGTATGTCTTAGAGGACAGGTAGGTTGTTTCTGGGGTATGCCTTAGAGGACAGGTAGGTTGCTTCTGGGGTATGTCTTAGAGAACAGGTAGGTTGCTTCTGAGGTATGTCTTAGACGAGAGGTAGGTTGCTTCTGGGGTATGTCTTAGACGAGAGGTAGGTTGCTTCTGAGGTATGCCTTAGAGGACAGGTAGGTTGCTTCTGGGGTATGCCTTAGAGGACAGGTAGGTTGCTTCTGGGGTATGTCTTAGAGAACAGGTAGGTTGCTTCTGAGGTATGTCTTAGAGGACAGGTAGGTTGCTTCTGGGGTATGTCTTAGAGGACAGGTAGGTTGCTTCTGGGGTATATCTTAGAGAACAGGTAGGTTGCTTCTGAGGTATGTCTTAGAGGACAGGTAGGTTGCTTCTGGGGTATGCCTTAGAGGACAGGTAGGTTGCTTCGGGGGTATGTCTTAGAGGACAGGTAGGCTGCTTCTGTGGTATGTCTTAGAGGACAGGTAGGTTGCTTCTGGGGTATGTCTTAGAAGACAGGTAGGTTGCTTCTGGGGTATGTCTTAGAAGACAGGTATGTTGCTTCTGGGGTATGCCTTAGAGGACAGGTAGGTTGCTTCTGGGGTATGTCTTAGAAGACAGGTAGGTTGCTTCTGGGGTATGCCTTAGAGGACAGGTAGGTTGCTTCTGGGGTATGCCTTAGAGGACAGGTAGGTTGCTTCTGGGGTATGCCTTAGAGGACAGGTAGGTTGCTTCTGGGGTATGTCTTAGAGGACAGGTAGGTTGCTTCTGGGGTATGTCTTAGAGGACAGGTAGGTTGCTTCTGGGGTATGTCTTAGAGGACAGGTAGGTTGCTTCTGGGGTATGCCTTAGAGGACAGGTAGGTTGCTTCTGGGGTATGTCTTAGAGAACAGGTAGGTTGCTTCTGGGGTATGTCTTAGAGAACAGGTAGGTTGCTTCTGGGGTATGCCTTAGAGGACAGGTAGGTTGCTTCTGGGTATGTCCTTAGAGAACAGGTAGGTTGCTTCTGGGGTATGTCTTAGAGAACAGGTAGGTTGCTTCTGGGGTATGCCTTAGAGGACAGGTAGGTTGCTTCTGGGGTATGTCTTAGAGGACAGGTAGGTTGCTTCTGGGGTATGTCTTAGAGGACAGGTAGGTTGCTTCTGGGGTATGCCTTAGAGGACAGGTAGGTTGCTTCTGGGGTATGTCTTAGAGGACAGGTAGGTTGCTTCTGGGGTATGCTTTAGAGGACAGGTAGGTTGCTTCTGGGGTATGCTTTAGAGGACAGGTAGGTTGCTTCTGGGGTATGTCTTAGAGGACAGGTAGGTTGCTTCTGGGGTATGCTTTAGAGGACAGGTAGGTTGCTTCTGGGGTATGCTTTAGAGGACAGGTAGGTTGCTTCTGGGGTATGTCTTAGAGGACAGGTAGGTTGCTTCTGGGGTATGCTTTAGAGGACAGGTAGGTTGCTTCTGGGGTATGTCTTAGAGGACAGGTAGGTTGCTTCTGGGGTATGTCTTAGAGAACAGGTAGGTTGCTTCTGGGGTATGTCTTAGAGGACAGGTAGGTTGCTTCTGGGGTATGTCTTAGAGGACAGGTAGGTTGCTTCTGGGGTATGCCTTAGAGGACAGGTAGGTTGCTTCTGGGGTATGTCTTAGAGAACAGGTAGGTTGCTTCTGGGGTATGTCTTAGAGGACAGGTAGGTTGCTTCTGGGGTATGTCTTAGAGGACAGGTAGGTTGCTTCTGGGGTATGTCTTAGAGGACAGGTAGGTTGCTTCTGGGGTATGTCTTAGAGAACAGTTCGGTTGCTTCTGGGTAATGTCTTAGAGGACAGGTAGGTTGCTTCTGGGGTATGTCTTAGAGGACAGGTAGGTTGCTTCTGGGGTATGTCTTAGAGAACAGGTAGGTTTTGCTTCTGGGTATGTCTTAGAGGACAGGTAGGTTGCTTCTGGGGTATGTCTTAGAGGACAGGTAGGTTGCTTCTGGGTATGTCTTAGAGGACAGGTAGGTTGCTTCTGGGGTATGTCTTAGAGGACAGGTAGGTTGCTTCTGGGGTATGTCTTAGAGAACAGGTAGGTTGCTTCTGGGGTATGTCTTAGAGGACAGGTAGGTTGCTTCTGGGGTATGTCTTAGGACAGGTAGGTTGCTTCTGGGGTATGTCTTAGAGGACAGGTAGGTTGCTTCTGGGGTATGTCTTAGAGGACAGGTAGGTTGCTTCTGGGGTATGTCTTAGAGGACAGGTAGGTTGCTTCTGGGGTATGTCTTAGAGGACAGGTAGGTTGCTTCTGGGGTATGCTTTAGAGGACAGGTAGGTTTGCTTCTGGGGTATGTCTTAGAGGACAGGTAGGTTGCTTCTGGGGTATGCTTTAGAGGACAGGTAGGTTGCTTTCTGGGGTATGTCTTAGAGGACAGGTAGGTTGCTTCTGGGGTATGTCTTAGAGGACAGGTAGGTTGCTTCTGGGGTATGTCTTAGAGGACAGGTAGGTTGCTTCTGGGGTATGTCTTAGAGGACAGGTAGGTTGCTTCTGGGGTATGCTTTAGAGGACAGGTAGGTTGCTTCTGGGGTATGTCTTAGAGGACAGGTAGGTTGCTTCTGGGGTATGCTTTAGAGGACAGGTAGGTTGCTTCTGGGGTATGTCTTAGAGGACAGGTAGGTTGCTTCTGGGGTATGCTTTAGAGGACTTGTATTCCTTCTCATAATCATTCAACTCTTCAAACAAAATAGCTGCGATTTGACACCCTGTATATCCTGGAACCAAGATCAGAAGAAAATTTAGGCCTATTCTATTGATGGTAAAGAAGCAGCCAACGCAGGCGGATGTATGCGCTCTACCAAGCATCCCTCTAGTATGCCTTGGTATTCTCTCAATTTGTTCACCGTGTACCGCTTTCCTTCTTCGTTCTTCTCTCTCTCTCTCTCTCTTCATTTTCCTTTGCATTTCTGGTTGATAAGCGGGAGTGGTCTGGTGTGGTACAAGTGGTATTAATTGGTGGAATTTGTAGTGGACCGCAACATTAAGTAGTAGTGGCTAGTGCTGTTGACCTTCCCATATGTGAGTCAGGAGGGGAGAGAGAGAGAGAGAGAGAGAGAGAGAGAGAGAGAGAGAGAGAGAGAGAGAGAGAGAGAGAGAGAGAGAGAGAGAGAGAGAGAGAGTGTGAGTGAGTGAGTGAGTGAGTGAGAGAGAGTGTAAGTGAGGGAGTGAGCGTGTAAGTGAGGGAGTGAGAGTGTGAGTGAGTGAGAGAGAGTGTGAGTGAGTGAGAGAGAGTGAGTGAGAGAGTGTGAGTGATTGAGAGTGTGAGAGTGAGTGAGTGAGTCAGTCAGAAGAGAAAACAAAGGGAGAGATGTTTTTGATTTGCTGTCCTTTTCTTTCACTGTATTAGTATATGGGAATGAATAATTTAACAGTCCGTTTTAACTTAAGGCCGGATCACCTCGATTGGGCCAACTGGTCTGTGTATCTGTAACTCCCAACTGTCTTCAATTGGTGGCGTCCTTTGTGCTTAAGACCACACCATGTCATTGGAACAAATTGGTCTGCGTGGTCTGTTTACCTATAAAACTCTCTCTCTCTCTCGGATAAGAACTCAAATATGTGCCGGTACGAGGCTAGTTTATCGGAGAAGGGGCGAGCAGAGAGAGAGAGAGAGAGTACAAAGGAGTACAAAGGAAATCAAGCAACAACAGATATAGTGACCCTTCTAGGCTGCTTGTCCTCCAAAACACTGAGGATCAAGTGTCCAAACAGTGGTTTAGAGTGGGTAAGGGAACATTGGAAAGGGAACTACTGCCCTGGAGCTAATGTCCGTGGCAGGATTAGGAAGTTAGTAGGGGACGGATGGGTTAGTAACTGAGGGGGAATAAAATAAAGTTATTCATTTACAAACGCAGTCAGTCGCGGGTTTGATGCGAGATATTTGTCTAAGCGGAGTTTAAATGAATCAACGGTGCTGCAGTCTATAACGTCTCGGGGAAGCCCATTCCACAAGTTGACAACTCGATTGAAGAAGAAATTCTTAGATTCGTGTGAGTTAAAAGATTTACCAATAATTTTGCAACCGTTTCCCCGCGTGTAATTAGATTGGTCGATAGTGAAGTACTTACTACAGTTCATATTGTCGATGCCTTTGATGATTTTGAACACTTGAATTAAGTCACCTCTTAATCTGCGCTGGGTTAAAGGAAATAGATTTAATTCTCTAAGACGCTCTTCGTATGGTTTGTTCTTCAGGCTAGGTATCATTTTGGTAACTCTACGTTGAACTCGTTCTAGCTTGTTTATATCTTTTTGGTAATAAGGGCACCAGGATTGAACGCAGTTTTCCAGAAGAGGGCGGACTAAGGAATTGTAAAGGGTTAGGATAACTTCTTTGGATTTATGCTCAAATGACCTGCCTATAAAGCCAATTATTTTGTTTGCCTTCTTAACAACTTCTGAACATTGTTGACTCGGTTTTAGGTTACTCGATATTGTTACTCCCAGATCGGTTTCTCTGTTTACATTCTTAAGCTGAGTGCCATTCATCGAATAGTTTGCTTTCTCATTTAGGTATCCGATATGTAGTACTTTACATTTATCCGCATTGAAACTCATTTGCCAAATTTGGGCCCAATGTGACAATTTATCTAGATTGTGTTGCATATCGTCAACTTGATCTTTTGAGAGTACGCTATTTGCAATTTTTGTATCGTCAGCAAATTTTGAGATTGTACAGGTGAGACCCTCATCTATGTCGTTGATGTAAATTAGAAGAGAATTGGTCCTAGTACCGATCCCTGGGGTACCCCGCTACTTACATTGGTCCATTTAGATGCCTTACCGTTTATGACTACTCCTTGCTTTCTGTCGCTGAGCCAATTTTCTATCCATTTCAACACACCGTCTTATATTCCATGCGCTTTTAGTTTTAGCAGTAAACGTTTGTGGGGAACTTTGTCAAAGGCCTTTTGAAAATCAAGGTATATAATATCTACAGCTTTACTCTCATCGTAGAGAGAGAGAGAGAGAGAGAGAGAAGACTAGAGAAGAGCGAAGGACAGACAGGAAGGGTACCCACCTAGCCACCACCTTATTTGGCCGGGGAGGGGGGGGGGGGGTGTTAAGGTGGAGAGAGAGAGAGAGAGATGAACGTCGACACATTGATACACACAGATGAACGGACTGCAATATTATATACAAACACAGGATAGAAACAGGCATCAATATGGGAACTATGTACGACCAAGAGAGAGAGAGAGAGAGAGAGAGAGAGAGATGAACGTCGACACATTGATACACACAGATGAACGGACTGCAATATTATATACAAACACAGGATAGAAACGGGCATCAATATGGGAACTATGTACGACCAAGAGAGAGAGAGAGAGAGAGAGAGAGAGAGAGAGAGAGAGAGAGAGAGAGAGAGATGAACGTCGACACATTGATACACACAGATGAACGGACTGCAATATTATATACAAACACAGGATAGAAACAGGCATCAATATGGGAACTATGTACGACCAAGAGAGAGAGAGAGAGAGAGAGAGAGAGAGAGAGAGAGAGAGATGAACGTCGACACATTGATACACACAGATGAACGGACTGCAATATTATATACAAACACAGGATAGAAACGGGCATCAATATGGGAACTATGTACGACCAAGAGAGAGAGAGAGAGAGAGAGAGAGAGATGAACGTCGACACATTGATACACACAGATGAACGGACTGCAATATTATATACAAACACAGGATAGAAACGGGCATCAATATGGGAACTATGTACGACCAAGAGAGAGAGAGAGTGTGTGTGAGTGTGTGAAAGTGTGTAAGCGAGTGTTTTGTAGGTTTTTTTATAGGTAAACAAGAAACCAAGCAACACACCAATTTGTAACAGAGATGTGGTCTGGTTCAAGCACTACAAAAAGACAGTTACGAGAGAGAGAGAGAGACGGGGTGATGCGAAGAGAGTGTGGGGGCATCTGGCATTGGATAACAGAACTATATATGTACGATCAAGTGGTTAAGTTCAGTGTGTGAGAGAGAGAGAGAGAGAGAGAGAGAGAGAGAGAGAGAGAGAGAGAGAGAGAGAGAGAGAGAGAGAGAGAGAGAGAGAGAGAGAGAGAGAGAAAGAGAGAGAGGAGAGAAGAGTAGAGTAGAGTAGACAGACAGAGAGAACAGAGAGACAGACAGACCAACAGACAAACAGTGAAGTACCCCAAGTGCCAATAATGGGACTCTGATAGTGATCTTGGTGGTCATCCTCCCAGACCCATTATTCTTCACTTCTAGCCTCCATTATTATCTCCTTTACCTTGTATTACACCTTCATTTTTCATCTCTTTTATTCGCTACTCCGCCACTTATTGTTATCACTCTTTGCTAATTCTTTCTATTAGCTATCCTCCATTTATTATCATCTCTTTTCCAATCCCTTTTTTCGATATTCCTCCATAAATTATCATCACTCTTTTCCAATCCCTTTTATTCGCTATCCTCCATTTATTAATATCTCTCTTATCTATTCAAGTCATTGTTCATCCTTTTTATTCGTTATCTTCCATGTTATTACCCTCCATATCATTTATTGACGCCCTTAATTCGTACCGGTATTTCATGTTTCGTGTGTGTGTTTCTTTTCTTTGTATTGTGACCACCATGTTTTGGTTTTTGCATCCTAGTTCCATTTTCATATTGCATTTCATGTTTTCCCTTACTATTCATTCCATTTTATGTTTCTGTATCTAACGCATTTGGATACCCCACCCACCCCCCACCCACACACATACACGGCCCCCCACCCAACCCCACACACACACACACGAGACTAGGCCTATCCTGCAAATCACTGCCATCTGCTACTAAACTAACCTTGGTAGATGTCCTCCGAGGTCATGCACATTTAGGCTATACATTATAATTGCTCTACAGGAGAGGTAAGAAAGACAAGGCATATCAGTAACAGATTAGTAAAACAATTCATTCTATCATAGTTTTAATGCACTTTCCTTATTTCTGCTTAATTATTTCAATTAACCTTTCGCGAACGTCTGTAAACACAATCCACATAAACGTCTGTAAACACAATCCACATAAGTCTGTAAACACAATCCACATAAACGTCTGTAAACACAATCCACATAAACGTCTGTAAACACAATCCACATAAAACGTCTGTAAACACAATCCACATAAAACATCTGTAAACACAATCCACATAAAACGTCTGTAAACACAATCCACATAAAACGTCTGTAAACACAATCCACATAAACATCTGTAAACACAATCCACATAAACATCTGTAAACACAATCCACATAAAACGTCTGTAAACACAATCCACATAAACGTCTGTAAACACAATCCACATAAAACGTCTGTAAACACAATCCACATAAAACGTCTGTAAACATAATCCACATAAAAGGTACGGTACTGGTATTTACAATTTCATGTATTTTTCCTCTTTGTACCACATCGTCAAACATCTACCTCTGACAAGCCTTTATAATAGTAAACTACCGATACCAGGTATGCAATACATTTTCAATATTAATCATATACCGGTACTCGTATAATTATATTCTAGAACATCTCAATGGACCACCCACTTCCATCGCCACACCCCTCCCCGCCTCATTACCCTCCCCTATATAACAGGCTCTCTGGTAATTGGCACTCCATTTAATTACTGAACAATCATTAGTATACTCGGTGTACAGGGCTATTATAGGGGTGGGGGGGGTGGAGTAGGGAATGGGGAGGATAGAGAGAGAGATGAGAGAGAGAGAGTGTGAGTGTGTGTGTGTGGAAGTGGAGGCGAAGTACCGCAGTGGAAGAGAGGCAGTAAACAAACAAGATCAGATAGAAGAGAGTGAACAAGAGGTACCGTAATGATTGGAAAAGAGAAAGATAGGGAGTCAAGAGGATATGATAAATTGAGTGAAAGAGTAAGTAAAAGATTATGGAAGATAGAGTGGAAGTAGAGAGGATATGAAAAATAGTTTAAGGGGGGTGACCTGTTTTTGTTCTGTCCTTTTCTATCTTTCTCTGGCTTGTATCCATTTGGCCCCATTCAGCCTACTGTTTTAAGACGTTTATCCCCATCCAGGTGTCAATTTTGTACTGGTGAGCGGTAGCGAGCCAGCATATTTTATATTTTTGTTTGACAGCAGGCTAAACTTGTACATTTTTCGATAGAAAACTGTCTCCGGCGAAGCCGGAATTCTTCATATAATGCTGGCTCGCTATCGCTCGCCAGGAAGAAATCGACACCTAGATGGGGATAAAATAGTTGGCTGAATGGGGCCAAATGGATACAAGCCAGAGAAAGATAGAAAAGGACAGAAATAGCAAAAAGCAGGTCACCCCCCTTAAACGAGAAGGACAGAACATCTGAGTAAAGAGTGGAAGAGAGAAAGTATGATAAAAGTGAGAAACCAGGGCACTGATACCAAAAAATAAACAAAATAAACATGTAAGCAAAGAATACTACAAACAAACAAACAAAGAAACAAACAAACAAACTAGAGCTATATATATACAGGTAGCTGCTACATTATACAGGTAGCTGCTACATTATACAGGTAGCTGCTACATTATACAGGTAGCTGCTACATTATACAGGTAGCTGCTACATTATACAGGTAGCTGCTACATTATACAGGTAGCTGCTACATTATACAGGTAGCTGCTACATTATACAGGTAGCTGCTACATTATATATACAGGTAGCTGCTACATTATACAGGCAGCTGCTACATTATACAGGTAGCTGCTACATTATACAGGTAGCTGCTACATTATATATACAGGTAGCTGCTACATTATACAGGTAGCTGCTACATTATATATACAGGTAGCTGCTACATTATACAGGTAGCTGCTACATTATATATACAGGTAGCTGCTACATTATACAGGTAGCTGCTACATTATACAGGTAGCTGCTACATTATATATACAGGTAGCTGCTACATTATACAGGTAGCTACTACATTATACAGGTAGCTGCTACATTATACAGGTAGCTGCTACATTATACAGGTAGCTGCTACATTATACAGGTAGCTGCTACATTATATATACAGGTAGCTGCTACATTATATATACAGGTAGCTGCTACATTATACAGGTAGCTGCTACATTATACAGGTAGCTGCTACATTATACAGGTAGCTGCTACATTATACAGGTAGCTGCTACATTATATATACAGGTAGCTGCTACATTATACAGGTAGCTGCTACATTATACAGGTAGCTGCTACATTATATATACAGGTAGCTGCTACATTATACAGGTAGCTGCTACATTATACAGGTAGCTGCTACATTATACAGGTAGCTGCTACATTATACAGGTAGCTGCTACTTTATTGATTACCGGGACTGCATCGTATATTATTGTTTTCAAGTAGGCCTATAGCGTATCTCCCCCGTTTGTATCACATTTTTCTTAATCTATATAAACTATACATACGCTATATATTTCCCATTTCTGTCTTTAGTTTGTTATCCTTATCTAGTGTATTGGCATATATAAATCTACCCATATATCTACCCATGGACTACACAACTGAAGCAAAAATATATAAAATGTGTTAATCCTATATATACTGTATACACAGTACGGCATATACTATATATACCCAATGTCTACTGTATTTCTAGTTTGCTATCCTATCTAATGTATCGGTATATCTCATTATCGGTATATCTCATTATCTACCTGCAAACTATATAACCGAAGCAAAACAATATAAAATGTGTTTATCCTATATAAGGCCTAGGGACAGATACATGCGCATACATTCACATATATACCCCATTTGTATCTCTTGTTGGTTATCCTTACCTAATCTATCAGTATATATATCTCATTATCTACCCACGGGCCACACAACTGAAGCAGACATATCAAGGGCAGAAATGTCAAGGGACTGGAGTTCTCGAAAGGGGGCTCCGGTCCTGACGCCATTCTTGACTTACAGTGTGCTGGCTTAATAATCCAGAGGGTTTGATAGCCTTCGAAGTAGTTTTTGAACTAACTAGCACAAATATGTCAATATATACAGTACATCAATGAAGTAGCCGTCACTTCTAAACCCACATCCGTCGCCTGGTAGCCGTAATAATATCCACTTAAACTTAATCGCTCTTTAGGCGGGGTTACTTAGATCGTGGCCATGCAATTAATCTGGATCAGCCCCGGGGTTAACACATATAGGCACGTACACACATACGCATTGAGAGTGAGAGAGAGAGAGACTGAGAAGGTTAACACCCATACACATTACGAGAGAGAAAGAGAGCGATTGAGATAGACAGAAATGATGAAGAAGCAGAAGAGGAAGAAGAAAATATAGAAAATGATGATGAAGACAGACAGAAGAAGAAGAACGAAGAAGATAGACTGCTTAGGTCGTGACGGATAATGGTGCAGCTCCATTATACCAACGCACGCTTTTGGCGGACCTACCTGCACTTAATGGTGGTGGTGGTGAGGCAGGGTATGGTGGTGTAGGTGGTTGTGGTAGATTATGGTGGTGTAGGTGGTGAGGGAGAGTATGGTGGTGTAGGAGGTTGTGGTAGGTTATGGTGGTGGAGGTGGTGAGGGAGAGTATGGTGGTGTAGGTGGTTGTGGTAGGTTGTGGAGGTGGTTGTGGTAGATTATGGTGGTGTAGGTGGTGAGGGAGAGTATGGTGGTGTAGGAGGTTGTGGTAGGTTATGGTGGTGGAGGTGGTGAGGGAGAGTATGGTGGTGTAGGTGGTTGTGGTAGGTTATGGTGGTGGAGGTGGTGAGGGAGGGTATGGTGGTGTAGGTGGTTGTGGTAGGTTATGGTGGTGGAGGTGGTGATATGGGTGTGGTGGTGTAGGTGGTTGTGGTAGGTTATGGTGGTGGTGAGGGAGGGTATGGTGGTGTAGGTGGTTGTGGTAGGTTATGGTGGTGGTGGTGAGGGAGGGTATGGTGGTGTAGGTGGTTGTGGTAGGTTATGGTGGTGGTGAGGGAGGGTATGGTGGTGTAGGTGGTTGTGGTAGGTTATGGTGGTGGTGAGGGAAGGTATAGTGGTGTAGGTGGTTGTGGTAGGTTATGGTGGTGGTGAGGGAGGGTATGGTGGTGTAGGTGGTTGTGGTAGGTTATGGTGGTGATGAGGGAGGGTATGGTGGTGTAGGTGGTTGTGGTAGGTTATGGTGGTGATGAGGGAGGGTATGGTGGTGTAGGTGGTTGTGGTAGGTTATGGTGGTGATGAGGGAGGGTATGGTGGTGTAGGTGGTTGTGGTAGGTTATGGTGGTGGTGAGGGAGGGTATAGTGGTGTAGGTGGTTGTGGTAGGTTATGGTGGTGGTGAGGGAGGGTATGGTGGTGTAGGTGGTTGTGGTAGGTTATGGTGGTGTTCGTAATAATGGTTTGGAGAGGGAGGGTATGGTGGAGAGTGGTTGTGGTGGTGTGGTGGTGATATGGGTGTGGTGAGGGAGGGTATAGTGGAGAGTGGTTGCGGTGTTGATGGTGGTGGTGTGGTGGTGGTGATAAGGGTGTGGGGTATGGCGGTTTAGGTGGTGAGAGTGGTTGTTGTAGGGTATGGTGTTGGTGTGGTGATGGAAGGTTATGGTGGTGGTGTAGGAGTGGTAGGTTATGGTGGTGATGAGGTGAGGGTGTGATGACAATAGTGGAAGAACAGAGAAGAGGATATTGCGCAAGTGTGGAGAGTGTGGTGGTGGTAGTAGTGACAGTAAAGTGTAAGGTAGGTCTGGTAATAGTAGTGGTAGTTCACGTTGGGTCCATGTGGTAGTGGTATGGGTGGTAGGGGTGTGGTACGGGTGGTATGGGTGGTATGGGTTGTGGTAGGGGTATTGGTGTGTGGTAGGGGTGTGGTAGTGGTGGTATGGGTATGGTAGGGGTGGTACGGGTGTGGTATGGGTGTGGTAATGATGCGTGGCTCAAAGGGCGTGGTCATAATGTGTTGGTGGTTAAGGTACCGGTATGACCTACCATGACCTATTATATCAATGACTTATACAAACATACCGTAGCCTCCCGTTATGTAGAGCTAAAGTAAAGCACCGGTATTTAGGAAACGTACATTGATAAATATACATAGGCCTACTGTACTGTACGATACATAGCATAGCCTAAGCACTATTGGACTAACAAATGAAAGCTCTCAAGGCAAACCCGTACGGTACTAAATACATATAATAATTGTCATCTATCTATCTATCTATCTATCTATCTATCTATCTATCTATCTATCTATCTATTTACTCAGGCCCAATCCCCACTTTTCCTATTTTTGTTTTCTTTTCTTTTCTTTTATGAGTTCAATTAATGATATACCGGTAGGCTATAGAGTGGGTATACACAGATGGAAGTGTATCTGATGATTGATAGAAGTGGGACTGGTGGATATAAATTGGGGCTAGCACCGAGATTGGTGTACATAGCCTGGGTACGAACAAGGGAGGAGGGACAGAGGGAGTGAGGTTGAAAAGGCATGCCGAGTGAAGCAAGGTGGTGGAGGGAGGGAGGAGGGGGTGAAGAGGAAGAGGAGAGGAATAGAGTATAGAAAGGAGAGAGAAGTTGATAGAACATGGAGTGGGGAAGAGAGGGGTGAGGTTGAAAAGGGCGGTTGAAGTGTGAAATATACGGGACATTGATATACAGTATGCAATTATGGTTGAAAATAAAATAAAAATATACAGAGCGGGGTTGATAGAAAACGGAATATACGCGTGAGGAGAGGGAAAAAAAGGAAATTGCTATAGAGTATGAATTGATGGTTGAAGACAAAAAAATACAGCTAGGGGTTGATAGAAAATGGAGACTGTGGGGTACGGGGTAGAGGGTGATGGTAGGGGGTAAAGGATAGAGGATGGGGGTAGGGATAAAGAGAGGGGGGGGGGGGAGTTAGTCTACAGGTCAGATGTGTGCCGCCATTGAACCTTTATAGCGATGATTACCGCCGATTATATGATAGCCTCGCCGCCCACGAGTAATTGGCCGGCAGTATTGGGGCAGGCAGAGACCCAGGTGAGGCAGGATGAAGCAGGCAGGGTCTGGTAGGATGAGGCAGGGTAGGGTGAGGTAGGATGAAACAGGATGAAGCAGGCAGGGTGAGGTAGGATATAACAGGCAGGATGAAGTAGGCAGGGTGAGGAAGGATGAGGCAGGGTAGGGTGAGGTAGGATAAGGCAGGATGAGGAAGGCAGGGTGAGGTAGGATGAGGAAGGCAGGGTGAGGTAGGATATAACAGGCAGGTCGACGGAGGTGAGGCAGAAGTAAAACAAGGTACCGGTAAGGCAGAGAGAATAACAAGAAAATCAATTGTTAATACAAATAATTAAGGCTAGGGAATACAAAGCCAAACATATACAAAAATAAAACCTCGTGAACTTTACTAAGGGCGCCAACATTAACCCCTACAAAACCGGTGACATCATTTTCATTATAATCTGGCAAGTACCGGTATCAGACGATGTTATTCCGGTTAGGAAGGACGTTTACCCATTAGAAGGTTACACAATATTTCAATTAATACTTTTAGCTACCATAGTTCTTTCCTAAACCTTGTAATCGTTTAACTGTAGCTGAAATTCAATAACAAAAGACGTCACCGGTACCGGATGGGTTAAATAGTTACCGGTACTAGGCAGCTGTAAAAAACATACGGTACCTACACCGAAAGATTCAATCAAGTATCTAAGCTGGTTTAATAATGTAAACATTAAATTGATGAATATAGGCATTCAAGACAGCAATAACAATATCAAATAAACAGAATAAGCTAAAGAAAGGAGATGTTTAAGTATACTCGGCGCAATACAAACAATAGCTCATTAACAACACCTACATGGGTAACACTAATGGGAACACAAAACACCTACATGGGTAACACTAATGGGAACACAACACACCTACATGTGTAACACTAATGGGAACACAACACACCTACATGGGTAACACTAATGGGAACACAACACACCTACATGGGTAATACTAATGGGAACACAAAACACCTACATGGGTAATACTAATGGGAACACAACACACCTACATGGGTAATACTAATGGAAACACAAAACACCTACATGGGTAATACTAATGGGAACACAACACACCTACATGGCTAACACTAATGGGAACACAACACACCTACATGGGTAACACTAATGGGAACACAACACACCTACATGGGTAACACTAATGGGAACACAACACACCTACATGGGTAACACTAATGGGAACACAACACACCTACATGGGTAACACTAATGGGAACACAACACACCTACATGGCTAACACTAATGGGAACACACAACACCTACATGGGTAACACTAATGGGAACACAACACACCTACATGGGTAACACTAATGGGAACACAACACACCTACATGGGTAATACTAATGGGAACACAACACACCTACATGGGTAACACTAATGGGAACACAACACACCTACATGGGTAACACTAATGGGAACACAACACACCTACATGGCTAACACTAATGGGAACACAACACACCTACATGGCTAACACTAATGGGAACACAACACACCTACATGGCTAACACTAATGGGAACACAACACACCTACATGGCTAACACTAATGGGAACACAACACACCTACATGGTACACTAATGGGAACACAACACACCTACATGGGTACACTAATGGAACACAACACACCTACATGGCTAACACTATGAACACAACACACCTACATGGCTAACACTATGGAACACAACACACCTACATGGCTAACACTAATGGGAACACAACACACCTACATGGGTAACACTAATGGGAACACAACACACCTACATGGCTAACACTAATGGGAACACAACACACCTACATGGGTAACACTAATGGGAACACAACACACCTACATGTGTAACACTAATGGAAACACAAAACACCTACATGGGTAATACTAATGGGAACACAACACACCTACATGGGTAACACTAATGGGA
This sequence comes from Paralithodes platypus, assembly GCA_032716605.1. Lineage (NCBI taxonomy): Eukaryota > Metazoa > Arthropoda > Malacostraca > Decapoda > Lithodidae > Paralithodes > Paralithodes platypus. Next base: position 33,733,922 of record CM064513.1, read on the forward strand.
ACACAACACACCTACATGTGTAACACTAATGGGAACACAACACAAATAAGGAACACAATTTAATTTACAGGGTGTTTAAGGGGAGATCTCCACTTGAGGGATTTTTTTCTTGACCCCTTTCTCCCTCATGTTTAGCCCCATTGCTTTTGATATTATAAAACGTTCGCCCCATTAGTTTAGCGATTTTAAGAACTTTCACCCCATAATAAGACCTTTCGTGCCATTCAGGTGTCGATTTTATCCTGGCGAGCGATAGCGAGCCTGTAATTTAAGAGGAACCGGCCTTCGGCCGGGACATTTTTCTACCGAAAAATTTACAAATATATCTTAAAAGGGACTCAAGGGGGTATAATTTTTAGCTTGATGGAGGTCTAGGGAATAAACTAAATACCTCCCCTTAAGGCTAGGTTGAATACCGGTATATGAAAGAATACATAGACAATTGACTTAGAATACATAGACAATTGACTTAGAATAGCTTTGTGTTGGCCTTCTTATTACTCCCAAGCTCATAATAAGAAGTGTGAAGCATACATTTATCTGTTTATATTTATTAATGATGACTACAACACAATAGGAATAGGTCTCTCGTTTACACAAATATTCTGGTCAAAATAATGGTAAACCCACACGGAACTGGTCACATAGTTTCCACCAATCCCAGCCCTTGTCCATTCCAGCGGACAACCAATCAGCGGCCGCCACCACGACTCTTGTAATTAACGTAACCACCCTGCCTAATTACACGGGAGAGAGTGAGTGTGTGTTGATGGTACTGTATATGTTTGTGCATGGAGTGTGTCTGTATGTTCACTTGCTTGCTTGTTCGTCAAGGGGAATCCACGCAATGCGAGCTAAGCTCATTATTATCGCGCCTCCTTAACTGGGAATGTATTGCGTGAAATGCATGTTAAGTGTTTTATGTATCGTTGGAATGGCTGTGGATGTGTGTGTAGTCTGTATTTTAGCCAATTGGCGACATCTGGAAACGAAGGTTTAGGGATAATCTGTACGGTACCAGTCTCACCCGAAGGCTTAGGTTGACCAGTAGCTTAGGTTGACCAGTACGATACCCATCTCACCTTGTAACCGATCACCAACCCCAGATGGGACGTCACAACTTCGTCCACTTATTCCAGGTTCCTATTTATACTGCTAGGTGAACA
>CM064513.1:33740087-33802587 GCA_032716605.1 Paralithodes platypus
TGGGCATTAAAGGATACGAGAAGGTAAACAACCGTCAGAATAGACGTTTTATTTGCTACGTGTAAATAGATGTTAACCTTCTAAAAGTAACCTCAGCATAAACAAACCAGTAATGATAATAGTAATATATACCGGTTAAAATAATAATAATAATAATTATTATTATTATTATTATTATTATTATTAATACGAGAACGAAACACGTCTAGGCAAGGTGGTCATGAAATAGTTGAGTAGTGTATGACGTGCATGTTGAACAATAATAATAATAATAATAATAATAAGAATAATAAACGATAACCACCCCAACAACAATAGCACCGACCAGCATAACGCCACAATCACTTAATAATCCAAGATATAATGATCCCCGTAAAAAATCGGGCATTGTGAAAAAAGAACCATTCCCTCCCCGAAAAAAAAAAAATCCTTGAATAGTGAACCTGACCGTATACAGAGACCAACAAAGACCGATCGAGGGGTCTGTGGGGTCTTATGGGGTAGGGGGTATAATGGGGGGGAAAGACCGTGTGTTCCTGGGACCGAGTAAATCTTTAGGCGGAGGCTTGCCAGAAAAATGTAAACAGTCTTCCGAAACCTTGCATCCTCGTTTTGGCTAGACGACTATATAGTGTGTCAGTTAATAATTTCTTGGCATATATATTCATAAACTGGCGTTTTAAATTGTTCTTATTTGCGAGGCATTAGGTGTGAATTGAAGTTTAGTTATCGTTTTGTCGATATCAGATGCTATGAAGTAGGGGAAGCCAGAGTCGTGAGGGGCTCGGGACGCGGGTGTTGTCCTTGTAGGGATCCTGGGTGGCCAGTCATCTTCACATGTGCCTGTAAAGATGGATGTACACGAACACACTTTCCCGGCAATTTTCGATCCGAAAGATTATCTTGGCGACATTTACGGAGTCATTTGTATTGGTGTCGGTTACTAAAGTGTAGCTATATTTTTGTAACTGGTTGAAATCTGATACAACCTGAATTCAGATACTTCCACGCGATACTAGTCAATTAAAGTTACCGTAAAATGTGTTCATGTGACGGTGCCGTAATATAGTGACGGGTTGGCTGAGGCTTCTACGAACCAAGATCAGCGGCGGGGTGAAGGCGGATTTCCAGACTCACTCACGAATATTTATGAGGGGATTTGAAACTTATGAAAGGATTTTGTGGAAAGAATGTCAGGCGTTCTTCGAAAAAAAAGAGGGGGCATGGGCAAAGCTACCGCACCTTCAGCTACCGTACCGTTGTTAGGTAAACTTCTGGACTTAAAAATAATATAAACAAAGATAAGGGTGTTTTTAGAATCGGGAAATGGCATACAAAGTTGTTTTCAAATTAGTAAATGGTTTACCGTACCGTACGTCTAGGCTATATCGCTAATCAATTTGAGGAAATCCTCGAAAATGTCAATAATAGACCTAACGGCACGGTAAAGTTACCGGTACAGACAAGATCATATTTTAAGTACCGGGTAACGGTAGACTAAAATTATCATGGTACCGATACTCAACTTTTCTAAATGTATAGGTTAGAACCTAGATTTACGTTCCACGTGTCAAGATAGGTAATATATAAATCTTAAAGCTAATAAAATACACACAAAAACACAGTCACGCATTATCTCTCTCTCTCTCTCTCTTTCACTCTCTCTCTCTCACACACACCTGTGGCCTGACTCTCCCACACTGACACAGATGCTCAGGACCTATTACCACCACCCCTAGCCGATAAGTGGCCACATCCACCCACACTACACATATATATACATACTACACTACATCACACACAATATACATATATACACACTACAGCACCCACACTACACATATATAATATATATATATATATACACTACACTACACTGCACACACTACAGCACCCACACTACACATATATACAGTATACACTACACTGCAACACGACGGACAACACACCCACCCACACCGTACATAGTCTACCCTAGCCTAGGCCTACATACATTGCCCCTTCTCAGTTCTCACACACAAATACACAACACGCTCCACATGACGCCCATTCATACATCACGCCTACACCCCATTTACGCCCAAAATACATACATACACACCCTCTGCCCATACACGTAGCCTACAACCACACACTTCCACGCCCATACACATACACACACCCTTCCAAGCCATACGCATATACACACCTTCCCCACCCTTACACGTAGCCTACACCCGAACCCTTCCACGCCCATACACATTCACACACCCTTCCAAGCCATACACATATACACATCTTCCCCAACCTTAAACGTAGCCTACACCCACACCCTTCTACGCCCATACACATACACACACCCTTCCAAGCCATACACATCTTCCCCACCCTTACACGTAGCCCACACCCACACCCATCCACGCCCATACACACACCCTTCCAAGCCCAAAACACATACACACACCCTTCACCCATACACGTAGCCCACACCCACACCCTTCCACGCCCATACACACACCCTTCCAAGCCCAAAACACATACACACACCCTTCACCCATACACGTAGCCCACACCCACACCCTTCCACGCCCATACACACACCCTTCCAAGCCCAAAACACATACACACACCCTTCACCCATACACGTAGCCCACACCCACACCCTTCCACGCCCATACACATACACACACCCTTCCAATCCCAAAACACATACACACAGCCTTCAACCATACACGTAGCCCACACCCACACCCTTCCACGCCCATACACCCTTCACCCATACACGTAGCCCACACCCACACCCTTCCACGCCTATACACATACACACACCCTTCCAAGCCCAAAACACATACACACACCCTTCACCCATACACGTAGCCCACACCCACACCCTTCCACGCCCATACACATACACCCTTCACCCATACACGTAGCCCACACCCACACCCTTCCACGCCCATACACATAGACGGCCCTGCCCCCCTCCGGTACACAAAAGAGGGAGGGTAGAATAGTTCGTGACCGGCCCCAGTAAAGCTCCGGCTACACGTCCACTTTGCATATGAAAGGTGGGGAGGAGGGCGGGGATGGGGATGGATTGGCTGGAGAGAGATTGAAAGACGGTGGGAAGGGTGGGGAGAGGGGGTGAAGCTTTGGGGTAGATATGGGGGAGGGGGAGAGAAAGGGGTGAGGGGTGGGGAGAGAAAGGGGTGAGGGGTGGGGAGAAAGGGGTTAAGGTGGGGTGGAGTTAGGGAGGGGAGGGGAGGGTGGAGAGAAAAGGTGAGAGGGTGGGGAGAAAGTGGTGAGGGGTGGGGTGAAGTTAGGGAGGGGAGGGTGGAGAGAAAAGGATGAGGGGGTGGGTGGATATAGGGTGGGGAGAAGGGGTGAGGGAGGGGGTGGGAAGGTGGAGAGAAAGGGGTAAGGGGTGGAGTGGCTATGGGGAGGGGAGGGACAAAATATGGGGCAGAAAAAAGAAAGAAGGACAGGAGAGGGAGGGAGAAGGGATTGAAAGAAGGATGAAATGGGATTGGGTGGGGTTAAATATTGGAGAAAACGGGTGAGGGTTGGAGAATGGAGGACCGTAGCAAAGTATATACACTCCTATATAGGCCTATATACTTTGGACAGTAGAGGGAGGAACTTGATGGACGAGATTAGTTAACAATATAGCCTACAGTATAATTATAGCGTACCCGGTACCTTATGACAAAATAGGTGAATGTTTAGAAAATATCCAAGATAAACACAGGTTAGGTATACCGGTACCGTATGTACCGGTATAAATTGGTTTCGCTATGGGTCAAACCCTATTAATGAGAGAGAGAGAGAGAGAGAGAGAGAGAGAGAGAGAGAGAGAGAGAGAGAGAGAGAGAGAGAGAGAGAGAGAGAGAGAGAGAGAGAGAGAGAGAGAGAGAGAGCGAGAGAGAGAGAGAGAGAGAGAGAGAGAGAGAGAGAGAGAGAGAGAGAGAGAGAGAGAGAGAGAGATAGAGAGAGAGAGAGAGAGAGATTTAACTGAAGCCTGGAGGGAAGGAGAGGACAGAGAGGTAAGTGGCACTAATTGGGTAATGGCTCCTGGTTGGCACTTGTCGCTTTGAGGGGGCCGTCGGGGGGTGTACGGGGGGCGGAGGTAGAAGTAGTGGTAGATAGTGACAGACAGAGAGAGAGAGAGAGAGAGAGAGAGAGAGAGAGAGAGAGAGAGAGAGAGAGAAAGGGGGGGGGAGGGGCGAACTTCAAAATATAACATCATAATATTAAACCTACATAATAAATCACGAAAAAAGTAGAAAATACGATTGGATAAACAAAAATATATAGGCTATATAAATACGGTTACTAGACCTCGAGTACCCGGTCTTAATAGTTCAGCTGAAGTTAACAGAGGATTACAAAGGAAAACAAACAGCAACAGTAGCACCAAGACAACACAACAACAAAACAAAGAGAACAATCAAACTGGCACTGTGATACTTGTGTGAAGGTCGCAGGGAGGCAGCGGCACAATGAGGGATATTGATGGCACTGTTTGGCACCCTGGCGGCACTGATTGGAAGGGGGGGCGGTGTCTCCTTTATGGGGGGATCCGATGCTCAGCTGGCACTGATTCGACCTTTGGAGTTAGCGTGATGACCTGAATCGGGTTCGAGTCCCGTTGAGTGCCAGCTAAAGATTTATGTTATTGTTTACTTTTTATTGGCTACGGTATTATTATTTGTATTATCATTATTATTGTTATTATTTTGATTATTATTTGTATTATTATTATTATTACCGGTAGGCCTAATGACGGGAAAGGTACGACCTCTGTTACGACAGTACGACCTACTGTTACTATGGAAGTGGTACCGTAGTAGTAGTGGTAGTACGGTACTAGTAGTACTAGTATTATCGATAGTAGTAACAGTAATGCACGGACGACTTAGTACGGTAGTATCAAAGAGCTACCGGTACCGGTACTTAATATTCAGTACCGGTATGAACAAAGGACCCAGGCCTTTAACGATATTGACCAAAATACGTAGGTTGTAGCCTAGAGAGGAGGCGATTGTTCGGAGGGGTTTAGGTGACTAGGCCTACGACAGTCTACACCTGACCATGACCGTCCATGAGAGAGGATTACATGGACACACCGATTACGGTACGGTACCCTTCCTTCCACAATAAAACACGGTGGTGATTTTAAAGATTTGGGTATCCAAGTAACTGGTGGCTCAGCCTATAGCTAGAAGCGTAGAAAGACCCAAGCTATAGAGAGAAAAAATAATTATATTGCCAAAATTATTTTTTGCAGGAAGGTGTTCCGTTATCCCTGAATTTTCACAAATCGGTTGGCAATTTATAGATGAGTCTACCGGCATAGATCTAAGCCTATTCCTGATAAGACGTGGTCATTGGATACGAGGTTACATTTAATCTGTCATGTTCTATCCAAACCCATTTTATTCTAACAGTTCAGTACGGTACCGTACCGGTACATAATACCACATACCGGTACCAATATATTCTGCGTGAGGTACCGTACCGCTGGGTTACACTATACATAAGGGGATTTATAAAGGTACCGTAGTTCGACAGAAAGGTTGGGGGAATTTTCTCGAGCAAGGAGGTCAAGTGTAAACCCTCCACAACCTTGGCTACATATAGAGGGGATGGGCAGCTGTAGGCCTATGCTAAAGTGAGGCCAATGAATGTGATAGATGGGTTGGTGAGTGAGTTACTGAAGAGAGGGTGAAGGGGTTTAAATGGCTACTGTAGGTGGGTGAGTGGGTTTAAATGGCTACTGTAGGTGGGTGAGGGGGTTTAAATGGCTACTGTAGGTGGGTGAGGGGGTTTAAATGGCTACTGTAGGTGGGTGAAGGGGTTTAAATGGCTACTGTAGGTGGGTGAGGGGGTTTAAATGGCTACTGTAGGTGGGTGAGGGGTTTAAATGGCTACTGTAGGTGGGTGAAGGGGTTTAAATGGCTACTGTAGGTGGGTGAGTGGGTTTAAATGGCTACTGTAGGTGGGTGAGGGGGTTTAAATGGCTACTGTAGGTGGGTGAGGGGGGTTTAAATGGCTACTGTAGGTGGGTGAGGGGTTTAAATGGCTACTGTAGGTGGGTGAAGGGGTTTAAATGGCTACTGTAGGTGGGTGAGGGGTTTAAATGGCTACTATAGGTGGGTGAGGAGTTTAAATGGCTACTGTAGGTGGATGAGGGGGTTTAAATGGCTACTGTAGGTGGGTGAGGGGGGTTTAAATGGCTACTATAGGTGGATGAGGAGTTTAAATGGCTACTGTAGGTGGATGAGGGGGTTTAAATGGCTACTGTAGGTGGGTGAGGGGGTTTACATGGCTACTGTAGGTGGGTGAGGGGTTTAAATGGCTACTGTAGGTGGGTGAAGGGGTTTAAATGGCTACTGTACTGTAGGTGGGTGAGGGGTTTAAATGGCTACTATAGGTGGGTGAGGGGTTTAAATGGCTACTGTAGGTGGATGAGGGGGTTTAAATGGCTACTGTAGGTGGGTGAGGGGGTTTAAATGGCTACTGTAGGTGGGTAAGGGGGTTTAAATGGCTACTGTAGGTGGGTGAGGGGGTATAAATAGCTACTGTAGGTGGGTGAGGGGTTTAAATGGCTACTGTAGGTGGGTGAGGGGTTTAAATGGCTACTGTAGGTGGATGAGGGGGTATCAATGGCTACTGTAGGTGGGTGAGGAGTTTAAATGGCTACTGTAGGTGGGGGTATGAAATAATGGGGTTAGGTGGGTGAGAAAGTGATAAAGGAATGGGTAAATGGTAACCGTAGACCTTGAGGAATGAGAGATGGGTAAAGTTCGGTGAGTGAGTATGTAAGAGGTGAGGAGGTTGAAGAGGTTACCAGTACTGTACAATAAGTGGGGAGGTTGGTTGGGTGTCCACTGTATAGGGTGGGTTCCTGGTCAATTTAAGGGGAGGTTCGTTATTTTTTCTGAACCCCCTTGTCCCTCATGTTAGCCACGTTAATTTTGATTTTTAGATGTTCGCCCGTATAAATTTATCTTGATGGGGTATTTTCTTTTCAAGCTTGATGGAGGTCGAGGGAGCAAGCTAAAAAGCTCCCCTTAAGAGGCCAGTGCTTGTTTTTCTAAGCTACTTATTAATTTATGTATTTAATTTTGAGTTTCCTCGTTAGACCTCCATCAAGCTTAAAAAAACAAACCTATACCCCTTTCAAGATATATTTGTACAATTTTCGGTAGACAAATTCGGCCGGTTCCTTAAAAAATTACAGGCTCGCTTTCGCTCGCCAGGTAAAAATCGACACCAAACCAGCACGAAAGGTCTTAATATTGACAAAGTAATGGGGCGAAAGGTCTCAAAATCGCCAAACTAGTGAACGAACGTCTTAAAATCGCAACACTAATGGGTCTAAACATGAGGGAGAAGGGGGTCCATAAAAAGAGAGTACCTCCCCCTTAAGTGGTTATATTGAAGGTGGGGAGGTAAGTGCTGTACTCTGCAGTGTGTCATGGGGGGGGGGGGGTGCAGGTGGTTGAGGGGGTCATTGTGAGATTGTCGTGGGCACCAAGACACACACATTGGATTTATTGGTGCAGGTGTTAGCTCTGTGTGTGTGTGAGAGAGAGAGAGAGAGAGAGAGAGAGAGAGAGAGAGAGAGAGAGAGAGAGAGAGAGAGAGAGAGAGAGAGAGAGAGAGAGAGAGAGAGAGAGAGAGAGAGAGAGAGAGAGAGAGAGAGAGAGAGAGAGAGAGAGAGAGAGAGAGAGAGAGAGAGAGAGACTTTAATACTTTTTATAGGGAGTGAGTTTCGTAGCAAATAGAAAATGCCTACAGATATATCGGTAGATAAGGTACCGGTAGGCCATTTAGAAATATATTAGGTGACAGGACTAAATCTAAATATAGAAGCAAGTACACATACACACACACACGCTATTGTCTCATCTGTACACTGGTACAATTGGCTCAAGTGGTGTCAATTCCCTTAGTCCCTTGCTGTGTAGTAATTACGAACGACCACCAGTTGTAGAGTACGTCTTGGTGGTAGTAGTAGTTGTAGTACCGTACGGTACTTACTGGTGTGTTTGGAGACATTAACAATGACATCACTTAAGAAACATTTCAATAGCCAATACCTATCTACGGTAGGCTACCATATACCTATCTACGGTAGGCTACCATATACCTATCTACGGTAGGCTACCATATACCGGTATCTTATCTATTGTAGACTTCACCAACTGCAAGTGGCTATCAGTCTAGTAGTACCGTATATACAAAATTTCCCATGATACCCGGTACCAAATATTTATCCGATTAAATATAATTTGATAACTGGATATTAGGCTTTAAATAAAAAACACCATCTAAGGAAGAGCACTTTATTGACTACGTTTCGCAGATAGCTTCATTAGGTCACTGATGAAGCTATCTGCGAAACGTTGTCAATAAAGTGTTCTTCCTCAGATGGTGTTTTTTATCCATTGTCTACTTTTCAAGTACTGCTCAACATTAGGCTTTAGGTCTATATTATGGTAACGTAAAGATGGAACACTTGAGATTTTAAGATGTTTGCCCCATTAGTTTGTCGATTTAAAAAAAAATCGCTCAATTGCTTTGTCAATATTACGACCTTTCGTGCCCTTTAGGTGTCGATTTTTTCCAGGCGAGCGATAGCAAGCCTGTAATCGTGGAGAAACCGGCCTTCGGCCGTGACATTTTTCTACCGAAAAATGTAAAAATTAATCTCCAAGGGGATCTAATAGATGTGATTTTAAGATTGATGGAGGCCTAGGGGGGAAACTAAAAACAATATGAATATTAAAGTAAATAGACCCCAAAACTAAGCACTGCCCCTTTAACAGCAGCAGCAGTAACAAGAGAGCGACCCCTAACAACAATAATAACAGCACCTGCCACAACAACAAGTGCTAAAGAAGGTCTCCCTCCCCAGTCATAACAAAAACACCTGGTTATGGGGACAATTAGTGACTTCTCCGGTGACCTGACCCCCCAACACTGTAACCAGACCAGTGACGGAGGGGACCACGCGACCAGGGGGGTAATACACGGGTTGAAAGGGGTCACCTACAATTGGGATAAGGAATAGGTTAGTCGGTAGCTATGCCATAAATATATAGATTCATACCGAGAAAATACTCTTAAAAAGGCACACCCTAGAAGGCAATCATGTGAAAGTACTGCGTATGCTAAATTATAAATATCGGCCTGAAGCTGAATGATAGTGAAGTAAACACCAAAACTCGAACTAATACATTCAAAGTGAAGACAATCGCTTTAGAACAGACAAAGGGGAGTACCGTACCGTAATGGTAACCGGTATTGATTCGGTACCCTACCAGTTACAGATGTATGAAATAGGCTGCCGAGTGTTACCGTTATACTAATAACAAATTAAAAGGTAAAGTTACATAGAAATATAGATACAATGGGCTGGGCGCATGAGGGATCTGCTTTGTATGGGCCTGAATCCTGTTGTTCTTTTCTAGCCAAGAGAGAGAGAGAGAGAGAGAGAGAGAGAGAGAGAGAGAGAGAGAGAGAGAGAGAGAGAGAGAGAGAGAGAGAGAGAGAGAGAGAGAGAGAGAGAGAGAGAGAGAGAGAGAGAGAGAGAGAGAGAGAGAGAGAGAGAGAGAGAGAGATGGTGCGAGGGAGGAGAGATCGTAAAAAGTCCATTTTCCTTCTCTAGCAGTATCATATGTCGGAAGGAATTTCGGAGATGATTTTTAATTACTTCTTTTAGCGGTTTATGACCAACTCCTGTGTAACATTTAGCTTTCTTGGACATTTGCCTTCACAGAACAATGGCGGCTCAGTTTACACACCACTTTTATTATTCATAAACGTTCAGTATAGGCCTAATGTATATACCCGGTATTTATTTTGTGAATACTAAATTATTTCCAGAGCTGAGAATAATAAAATAACCGTGTTTAGTTATAACATTTATATAGGCCTACTATCATGGCTACAACAATACAGGTAGCCTTAGCTATATATTATATTTATGGTTGAGAGAGAGAGAGTTACAAGGTACCGGGTAGTTAGTATCTCAAAGACCTTGCGGTACCGGTACTCTAAGTGCAAAGAGAGATACCGGGTATTGTGTAGTACATCACACTCATAACAGAGTGTGCATAATACTATCTATTTTCTTCTTGAACTGCTCTGCTGAAGAACTGTATACAACTTCTAAGGGAAAGTTTGATACAGGTAGTACAGATCTTGAGAGAGAGAGAGAGAGAGAGAGAGAGAGAGAGAGAGAGAGAGAGAGAGAGAGAGAGAGAGATGAGGTGTAGGGGAGGCAATGGTGACCTCTGACCCGTGACGTCAGCCCGAGGTCAAACGCGAGGTTGACCTACTCCACGACCACCACCGTCATAACCACACCAGTGACTCCACCACTTCCACAACCGACCACCACTACTACAACCAAACATAGCTAATAGCAGGCAGTTACCAAATTACCGGTACCATATCTCAACCAACCATCCCTACCATTATCAGTACCGTATTGGGCATCTACCACTACCGTACCTAAAACAACCACAACCAACATTACTACCACTATGCCGGTAGGCTACTCACCTAACCACAAAAACCAACCACCCAAAACTACCACAACAAACCAAAATGACCACAACCATCGCCTAAGGATAAAACATCCCGAAGATACCGGTACCGTACGAGATAAAGCACAGACATTGCATTATACTCTTGTATGATGTGAGCAGCTTATCTCCCCAGACCCAATCCACGCTAATAATAGCTTCACAACCACCACGAGCCCAACACGTGGTCGCCAGATACCAGTACCGGCAGGGTAGATTACCTGTACAAATTACAATAGCCTACTATATTATATTACCGTACCCTTAGTAGGTACAAGTTTACAAAAAAAAAAAAAATTTGTTTTGGTTGTATTAACTTTCGTCACGACGTCACCCCTTCAGCATACGAGTAAGCCCTTTTCCTTTTATTCTGGCTAATATGATAGTATTTAGTTCAGGTTAGCAAGGACATCTAGGAATGAAAGGATTAGATTAGACCGACAAACTATCATAAGTACGGTACCCCTTTGCCTCACACGAAATCGTTCATAAGCTGAATAACATTGTCTAATATATACAATTTCTAATATATTGCATAATTAATAATATACCGGTACAGTAAGTACGAAATGGGTTGGGTGTGAGAGGGTTCTGCCTTGTGTGGGCCAATAGGCTCTCTGCAGACTCCCGTTGTTCTTATGTACGGTAATAGATGAAAGTAGCGAACAATATATGTACGGTACCGGTAATCAGACTTAGTTACCGGTATAATTATTACCCAAGTGCACATTTCACTGACAGAAGCACATATGACAGAAGCACATATGTTAAAAGACTAGTTACGGTACCTGTCATTACCTCAACACCTGTGAGACCCACAAACTTTCTTCATAAGACATTTAACGATTTAGTAATTACAAAAATTAACTCTAAATGATTGGTAGGTAGCCTAGGCCTACTGGTATATATTTATCGTGATCATTTAATAGACGGCCAGAATGATGTCGATTACTTACAACAATGAAAGTAGCTTAGTGGAGTTGACTAAAATCAAAATTGATACATGAATACATAATTATAGGCCTACAGTATAATGTCACATACCCGGTACCGTACCGTATATGATACAAGGAGTGCAATGGATTTTTGTATAGGCCTATATTAATATTAATGTGATTTATTTATTTGTTGTATTTTATATATTTCACTTTATTATATACGGTAGCCTATTTATTATATTTATTTATTTCATTTTTTGTTTTTATTTATTTCATTTATAGCCTATAGGTAGCCTATTATATATTTGTTTCTTGCAAGACCTAACCAAAAATAGTGGTCTCGTGATTTCAGCATATGGTAACCGTAGCTGAATATATCACCTATTCATTAGCCTACTCATAGAAGCTGAAGTGCCCTTAGAAATGCAGCCACGCCACAGGCTTGTAGTTTAGCTCTAGCCAAAATAGAAGGGCAGCCTTATAACCACTCCTGAAGCAATCATTTACCTTCAAAATGTGGTACCGTATGTAAATCTTACCTGTAGCCTATATATCTCGTGGACCCCCCCCCCCCCACACACTTATGTCACTCCCTTCGTTTGACAATTTCAAGACGTTTCGCCCCATCCAGGTTTTAGTTTTTTAGGGCGAGCAAAAGCAAGTCTGTAGTTTCCGAGAGATAGGCCTTAGACTGGGACAATTTTATACCAGAAAATTTACAAATTTAGCTTGAAGGGGATCTATTATCTAGGTACAAACTAAAACATAAGACTCTGCAGAGAGCCGATTGGCCCACACAAGGTAGATCCCTTTGACACCCAACCCATCTCGTCACATATCATAAACATAAATCAAAATAGGACGCAGCTGTTCATGCAAGCTGCCCAAAGATTTGCCCAATTCGAGAATGGCGATAGCCTACAAGTAGTACAAACGGTTCATCGTGACCATCCAAAATATTGTTAAGATCCAGGTCATCCACAATGTGCACTGTGTCAATCATGTTGATGTTGGAATTGGGATGTTCTACTGTAGATGGATAATTGGAAACTATTGGATGTACTCCATGAATTACCTGTATCTCATTTACAGTACGATAGGGCCAGGCCTAGGCCTTATACGAAAGAAATTTGGACACTTATTACCCGAATTATGGTAGATTCGCCAATTTCGGCGACGCCGACTGGGTAGACTAGTTGTGTTGATACTCGTTGCAGAGAAGAAATATAAACCTTGATTAACTTAGCCTATTACAACATAAAATAGTCAAGGGCCATGCGGCAAACAGGAAAGATATAGGCTAGGCTAGTCATCAAGCCATAAAATGATAACAAAAAACAGATAGCCTAGGACTTTGAAACAGTCCACGTACACCAAAACCCAGATACAGTAACAGTACTCATAGCGGTCGTAGGTTACGACCATGCATGATAACAAACCAAGGAATTGACAGCTTATTCCTTGCTTACGACCGTAGACGTCACAACGTTCCCGTAATATATGTAAATTAGCTAGTATTGCAATTTGCTAGCCTTAGGCGCTAGAATGATACGCGACGTCAGCAACTGTAGCCTATATTATTGGTCTTGGGCTGTCAGTTTTAGGATATGGACGTAACATAGGGAAATATGACGTCGCAAGTGCTTTGAGTATCCGGACACGGTTCCTATATACAGCAGTTAACCCTTTGATCCCTGAACTCCTTCCCAGCCAGAATACAATATAACTTGCATCATCTTATACTGAAGGTGTTAAGAAATATATTCCCCAAAGACCATCTATTTTCAACTCACCTGCCGTAGAAGTCACAGCCGTTGGAATCAGCGCAGGTGTTGACTGGTGTGGCGAGCAGCACCCACAAACAGCACAACCACAGGTGTCCTAGCGTCAGCATCCATCTTACACCCGTCTCGGAGGCGCAGCTGTGGCGAGGGCGGATGCTGTGACGAGAGCTGTGGATGCTGTGGCGAGTGTTGTGGATGCTGTATGGGCTCCTGTTCATGTTGTTATGGTTTCTGTGGCTGGTGTTTTGGTGCTCGTGGTTGATGCTACGAGTGTTTTGGTTGGCGGTGAAGAATAGTTGGCGATGGGGATTTTTGTGGGGATGCTGGTAATATTTATGGTTGTTGTGAGAGTCATTTGTGGAGTACCATTCGTCTTCCCTAATCCCCATCTTGAGTCGTTCACGAGCAGCAGAAGGGGTATTGTCCCGTTTCGAGGGTAGTTCAGCAGGGGGGAGATTGGCCTGCCGAGCGCCCCTCTCTTCTCCTTCTGCTATCTCCATGTCCTTAGTCAGCAGGTTCATATAAATACCTGCTGATTCCAACACTAATTTCCGGAATCACAACCCCCTCCGCGCAACACCGCCACCACTGCACTCTGTTCCATGGTCTAATAACCGTAAATCCAGCATTATTCTCAACAATTCCTGAGACAAGGCGAACGGGGTATTTCCACAAGATGCGATGCCCAAATCCCGCAACACTATTAACTTGATAATGTAATCCCCCACGCTATAACTGGGATTACACTACACGCACCTCTCAGACACCATCCCATTTGCGTGAAGTATAAAGTAGGATTTGCGACACAAGCGTGGTTATAATATCTGTGGGAGAAGCAACAGGTTGTAGCGGAGGCACGGAGCGGTACACCCTCCCTCACTCAAAGCCAGAGACCAACTAACAAGTGGATGTCCGAAAAAGTCCGAGCGAGCGAGAGGAGAGTAGAGACGCCGCCATCACTGTCCGGTGTCCCAGACTGATCGCGACCCAGACCCACTATACTCCTGCCTCTACAGAACATCACAATATTTCCGAAAAATTGGTCAAAATCAAGACAGTATATATAAACATTGTGTTCATCATTGACCTAAAACAAGCTAGGTAGCTTAGGTTGTACCACATTGTGCCAGTTGAAAGATTTTTGTTTTTGAATACTCAACTATTGTTCATAATAACATAATATGTAGGCCTATATGTAGCATTATTTATGAATTGAATGTTATATGCATTAACAATTAAACCGTATCTACTATTCATTGTTAAGCACATTATATAAAACAAACTTAGTTCAGATGGTCATATTTACATAAGGACAAAAAATAGGTCCACGAATGTTTAGGAGTGTACAGGGTGGAAGTACACAGGGTCCAGGGAGAGCGTCCGTCCCACAACACTGAGAGACTCAACTTGCCCGGGGCGGTCTTTAGGGGCAGAGAGGCCAAGTGCTAATTTTTACTTTTATTCTTTTACTCTCCACAAATCTACTCCTAGCCGCTCATCTTTCTCTCGTATTTAACACAAACTACTTATTAGTGTGAGTTTATTGCCGTTGCCTTGTTTCAAATAATCAGAAAATAAAAAACAGGAAATTGGTAAAACTGAAGAATTATAATAATGTATTTTTTGTTGTAGCCCCGAGGAGGCGGAGCTTGTCGGGAGATGCACTGTGGTTTATGATGGAGCCCAATGTCTCTACTCTCCTCCTCTCCCCGGTTAGTTTGTCCTCGTCTTATTATAATTAGTATTAGTAGTAGTAGTAGTAGTAGTATTATCTCTAGTAATTCAGTGTTTAATCTCCTTTTTTAATTTGTCCTTGTTTCGTTTATGCTACTCTATCTTTGCCTTCCTGTGATTGTTTCTACCATATTTTTAAGACTTGTTTCATATTGTATCTATATTATACTGTCTGAATTAGACTGATTAGTGTCTATTATTTTATTCGTCGCTTCATCCCTTCCCCACACCATTCTCCTATCCCTCTCTCCCTCTTCATTCTCTTCTACCTTTATTACTGTTCAATCCTTCTCCATTTACCACTGTTTATTTCTCATCCTCTATAATCGTTCATTTTTCTTCTTGCCCTCCTTGCTCTTTAATTGTTTTTTCGTGTTTCGCTTCTATACTCTCATAATTCTATCTGGTTACTCTTACCTTATATTTTCATCATACCTTATATAATATCTTCTCACCTCCTTTACAAATGTTCTCTTCCGTTTAATTTCCCTTCTTCCCTTTACCTCTTCACTCTACTTGTCTCATCCTCTCTTATCCAATATCTCTTCTCCCTTTCTCTTATTCTGATATATCTTCTCGCTTCTCTCTCCTCTTTTATCTAACTCTGTCTTTCTCATCTCTCTTGCATTATATCTCTTCTCCTTTCTAATTATACGATCTACCTTTTTATATTCTCTTCTCTTTCATTCCATACTTGTCTTACCTTCAGTTTTAATATAGCTTATCCTTATTTGTCTTCCTTATTTGTTTCTCCCCCTCTCTTCTCTCCCTCATCCTCTGTATTAATATTGTTCGTGTCATTCCTATCTCACTCTTTTCTCTCCTCAGCTCTTTCCAAACATCTTTCATTTTTAGTTAGCATCTCTTGTTCTGCTCTACCTCTTCCTTCCTCTCTTATCATCATCCTCTGTTCTAGTATTTCAGCTCTTGTCTTCAGCTTACTCTTTTCCTCTCCACACCCTATGCCTAGGCTCACCACAGATGTATATACTAGTTGCCACCACCACCAGCTGTTTGTAATAGTCCCCGCTGTGTTTACGTCGCTTTCACTAACAAATCATAGCACCGTTTATTTTTTGTCATGGCTGGCTCTGCTCGTGTTTGTCATCCAATCATAACCAAAGGTAACCAGTTGTGCGCGAGGACCAAGAAGCAACAACATAACTTAAAATATCAAAAGATGAAGTACAGTAATTTATATAAAATCGGAGACCTCTTATATTTGTAAGGCAAATTCAGATATTTGAATTGATGAATGCGATTGATTTAGACGATTGTATGAAGCTTAGAAACTATATATGGTAGCAAAAAGGATTAAGTAAGACAGTCTGTAGTCTTTTAATGAGTAGAGTCCTTCATAAGATGAATAGAATTGTCTAACAGTTTCCAAAATATAATGAAAAGTACGTCACTGGTATTGTACGGGTTAACAGTTCTGACATCTTTTGAAGCATTCCCTTGAACACATTTCTCGAGTGAGTGTTTTCAATGGAGACTACAATAACTTCTTACCTCCATGATGTTTATCCGCATACAATATTCATAATCTCAAGTTTATCATTTCGTAGTGTATCAACTCCAGTAAACTCACTCTGGTTGTATTTCCATCCCTTTAAAACAAGAGGGCTTTAATTTCAATGAGGGCAGGTTCACCCATTACTTGTGTGACAGGGGTAAGGATTTTATGTTGATTGTTTTTATTTATATGTTTTTATTTATTTGTTAATATATTAATTTATGTTGTGTGTGTGGGGGAGAAAGGGGCACTTTCTCGCTAATCTAATGACACCTTTGAGGGGAAGAATACTAAAACAAAAATACATCAGTTTCCCCTTCTAGATTAATTTGTACATTTCCCGACCGAAAGCCGATTCTTCCCAAATTACAGGCTCACTATCGTTCGCTAGCAAAACAAAAATCGACACCTGAATAGCACACAAGGTCTTAATATTGACAACAAAATTGGGCCAAAGATCTTAAATCGACAAACTAATGGGGCAAACATCTTAACATCTGAAAACTAATGGGGCAAAGCATGAGGGAGAAGGATGTCCAGAAAACCCCCCAGCCCATCTCCCCTAAATGAAGAATAAATTAAGGTATAAAATAGAAGAGAGAGGGTATGGTATGGATGGGGAGGATGGAGGAGCAGACTTGAGCGGCGTGTGGCAGCCTTGGAGGAGTGACGCGCGACTCCTCCCCCTACCCACCCTCTCTCTCTCCTTCTTTCTCTCGTCCCTCCTTCTTTCTCTCTTCCCTCCCTTCGCCACTCCTTTTTTCCTCTCCTCTCTCCTTCTTTCTCTTCTCTCCTCCCTCTTTCTTTCTCTTCTCTCCTCTTTCCTCCGTTCTCTTCTCTCTTCCCTCCTTTCTCTCCATTCCTCTTTATGAATCTTCTCCCTCCCTCCTTCTTTCTCTGCTCTCTTCCCTCCACCACTCCTTCTTTCTCTCTTCCCTCCCTCCACCACTCCTTTCTCTCCTCATCACTCCCTACCTCCTTGCTCTTCTCTCCTCCCCCCACCACTCCTTTTTCTCAATTCCTCCTTTTGTCTCTCCTCCCTCCCCCTGTCCAATGCCTTCTCTGTATAGAGAAGGCATTGCCCTGTCCCCCTCCCCTCCCTCCTTCTTGCTCTCCTCCCTCCTTCTTTCTCTTCTCTCCTTCCTTCACCACTCATTATATTGCTCCCTCCCTCACCCTTCTTTCTTTCTTTTCATCCATATTTCTGCTCCCCCCCCCCCCTCCCTTCCTTATTTCTGTCCTCCCTCCTCATTTCTCTCCTTCCTCCCTCCCTCCATTCTTCCTTCTTTCTAACCTCCCTCCATTCCCCCCTGTCCTTCTGTATCACCTCTCCATCCCCCTTTCTGTCCTCCCTCCATCCTTCCTTTCCTTTCTTCTCCTCCTCACTAATTCTCTTCTACCTCCATCCATAAACTCCTTTTTATCCTCCCTGCATCCCCCTTTCGGCTTCCCCCCCCCTCCCCACCCGTTCTCTCTCTCTCTCTCTCTCTCTCTCTCTCTCTCGTTAAACTAATAAAAACCCTCCTTTCTGTCCCTTTTTATTCTTTATTCACATAAACGCATTTTCTGGCGGTGTGACATCTGATATAGCATCTTGGAAGAATTCGGGGGATGGACACAGTTGGTTATTTACAGTAATATTAACGTTTTGGACACAGTTGGTTATTTATAGTAATATTCACGTTTTGGACACAGTTGGTTATTTACAGTAATATTCACGTTTTGGACACAGTTGGTTATTTACAGTAATATTCACGTTTTGGACACCGTTGGTTATTTACAGTAATATTCACGTTTTGGACACAGTTGGTTATTTACATTAATATTCACGTTTTGGACACAGTTGGTTATTTACATCATTATTCACGTTTTGGACACAGTTGGTTATTTACAATATTATTCACGTTTATGGACACAGTTGGTTATTTACAGTAATATTCACGTTTTGGACACAGTTGGTTATTTACAGTATTATTCACGTTTTGGACACAGTTGGTTATTTACAGTAATATTCACGTTTATGCACACAGTTAGTTATTTACAGTAATATTCACATTTTGGACACAGTTGGTTATTTACAGTATTATTCACGTTTTGGACACAGTTAGTTATTTACAGTAATATTCACATTTTGGACACAGTTGGTTATTTACAGTATTATTCACGTTTTGGACACAGTTGGTTATTTAC
The DNA here is from genome assembly GCA_032716605.1 of Paralithodes platypus. Taxonomy (NCBI): domain Eukaryota; kingdom Metazoa; phylum Arthropoda; class Malacostraca; order Decapoda; family Lithodidae; genus Paralithodes; species Paralithodes platypus. The sequence goes on from CM064513.1 coordinate 33,758,827, forward strand.
AGTAATATTCACGTTTTGGACACAGTTGGTTATTTACAGTAATATTCACATTTTGGACACAGTTGGTTATTTACAGTAATATTCACGTTTATGGACACAGTTGGTTATTTACAGTAATATTCACGTTTATGGACACAGTTGGTTATTTACAGTAATATTCACGTTTATGGACACAGTTGGTTATTTACAGTAATATTCACGTTTATGGACACAGTTGGTTATTTACAGTATTATTCACGTTTATGGACACAGTTGGTTATTTACAGTATTATTCACGTTTCCCCTGTTAGGATTTACCATTTTAAGTCTTTACTTCTCTATTTACTTCTTGCGCAAATTATTAACACTTTCTGTATCCGAGGATGCATTTCTTCATTTTATTCTGGGTATCATTGGTCAACTTTAATCAGCTTAGGAAGGTATTGTGGGAGTCAGAGAGTTAATTGAAATATAAACTACTCCTTCGATTTCTAGAGGGCCTTCCAAAACTGAGCAAAGTTGTTTAATGTAACTGAATAAAATTGCTTAAGAGTAGCCAAAAGAAATAGAAGAGGACGGCACCGGTACTGAGAGGGTTAAAGTATTCCAGTTGTCTTATATAATCACAGGGCAGGCAGTAATATTGCCAACAAAATAGGAAAAAGTAACGGACAAAAGCATATCTAACCATTAACAGTACTATAGTCAGTTTTTGTCCAGCTGATGGTAAATTGCTGTCTCGCCGTTCTGATTACTCGGCTATTACTATGAATTTGTAGCGAAATATGTTGCTAATTGTGAACACTTGGCCATAATATGATGCAGAGACATAGCAGTATCGTATTTTTCCAGTACAAACCGAGAAAGTAGGTGCTAAGGGATCCAATTTAACATCAGCTGGAAATTAAAACAGAGTATATTTGTTGACTGTCTTATTACCGTAATTTGGAGGTGTGATACGTATAACAAACGTACCGTAAAACTGAATACGATTTTCGAACGTCATAAATTACGGCCTTTTACTGTTATGTTTACCGATTGTTTTTACAGTGTAGATTAGATTATGTCTTCCTTTCCTCTTCATTCCACACCTTCTTCTTGTTTGTCCTCCCTCTCTTCACTTCTACCTCCTCTTCCTTTTCTCCCTTTTCTCTTTATCCTCCTCATCATCATCTCCTCCCTTCTCTCTTCATCCTCATCATCTTTATTTTCTTCTGTTCCTCCTCCATCTCCTTTTTTCTTTCCTCTCCTCTACCTCCTCCTCCTTCCTCTTCCTTTCTTTCTCTCTTCTTCTTCTTCCTCTTCTTCCTTCCTGTTCCTCCCTTGGTTGCCTGGGTAGAATTAATTAGTGGTCTTACCATTACCAGCGGCTTTGTTCCCCACCGCAAACACACGCACATACGGACACGCACATGCAAACACACACACTCGCGTAAATACAAGGACACGCATACACACGTACAGTACAGTTACGGACAGGTATTCGTGGCACACTACCGAACGATAGACATGGTACAGTGAACGTTAACTAATGAAGCACAGGACACGATCAAATAATATCAAAATATAGCGTCTCCATGTCTGAAGTGTTCGACAGGTAATGTACAACGAATTCCCGACCGCCACTGAACGTACAAGCACACGCACATACAAACACACGCAATCACCCCCCCCCCCCCATGCAATCACACGCATATACCAACACACGCAAGCATCCCCCACACGCAATCACACGCATATCAAAACACAAGCAAGCACCATCCCCCCTCCCCACACACAAACACACGCAAGGTCGTAGTATTATTCTCAAACACACACACACACACACGGCATCCTACAAGTGAACACATTATCACACATACACAGTGTTATCATGTATGTAAACAGACAGCGGCTAAGATAAACATATAAGCTGGCATGCTATAACACTCACAATCTCATACATACACAGGTACACTTTGTTGTGTACGTACGGTAGTTGTCCATACATGATAATTTTAACACCCAAACACTTTATATTTCAAAAACCTTGATTTGGTTTGTACACGGGCACATTTACATTCACAGTCTCTCTCTCTCTCTCTCTCTCTCTCTCTCTCTCTCTCTCTCTCTCTCTCTCTCTCATATATTCCTAGCATAAATTATACAGCCTATTTCTTGTTTTCAGTGATAAACCCTAGCTACCACGTGCACACTAATATTCCACACCTGTGTACCTGGTTCATTGTTACCTGTATGTTGTATAACCATTAAGGGGAACCCACCTCGCTTTTTGTCTTTTTCTCTCCCTCTCTCTTTGGCTTGTATCCATTCGGCCCCATTCAACCTACTGTTTTAAAACGTTTACCCCCATCCAGGTGTCAATAATTTCCTGGCGAGCGGTAGCGAGCCAGCATATATATATTTTTGTTATGACAGCAAGCCAAATTTGTACATTTTTCGATAGAATAATGTCTCCGGCGAAGCCGGATTTCTCCATACAATGCTGGCTCGCTATCGCTCGCCAGGAAAAATCGACACTTGGATGAGGGATAAACGTCTTAAAACAGTTGGCTGAATGGGGCCGAATGGATACAAGCCAGAGAAAGAGAGAAAGGGAGATAAAGAGAAGCAGGTGAGCCCCCTTAAACAAACAATATGCACACAACCACACATACAAATCACCTGAGCACAATAACAAACGTACACATCAAGCACTTAACAAACCTATGATATACATACACACACAAATTGTAAACATTACTCAATAAACATACATACATACTAATCACACAGTTACACATGCGCAAACGTAAGCAATCATTAACAAACATAGACAATCATTAAGCTAACCTTAAACAAAACATACATTGAAAATTGCATCACGTCATACACATGAATAACACACGCACACCTACACGAATACACCTAGACAGCGCCGCTGGTGTAGTGGTATCGTGCAAGATTCCCATCCTTGCGACCCGGGTTCGATTCCCGGGTAGCACACCATATTTTAAGGGCACAGTGGCCGAGTGCACTGAGTCATTGAACTCAAGTTGCTTGACTCTGGTAGCCTGGGTTCGAGCCCAGGCTATCTGAAGGGTGAGGTTTCTGTCAAAAACTGTCCTGGCTGTGGAGATTAGGTGTGGATGCGCAACCCCTGGGTTCAACCTGGTTCCTTGCCCACATCACGTCCCTTTGGGGGTATGTAGGCTCTCTTGTGGCAGATAAAGTTACTTTGTTGACTACTTAAGATACACTTGACTAAGGAATTGTGTATGTTCAGCCTCAATAGCTGCCTGCTCAACATATTTATTTCCCATCAGCATCTAAGGGATTAATTATCTCCCATGGCTGAGAGTAACTTTAACACATACACATGATTCATGAAAGAGACCTAAACAAATGCACACACATACACATCAAATACAACTAAAAACAATAATATATAATTCAAGTAAACACATGCATATCACAAACCTATAAAAATACAAATACAAATACACAGTGAAAATATATGAAACTATTATGTCTCTGCCTCCAATTAAGGGGAAGTTTTTAGTTCGTTCCCTAGAATTCCATCAATCTTAAAATTACACCCCCTAGACCCCCTTTCAAGATAAATTTGTACATTTTTCGATAGAAAAATTTCCCGGCTGAAAGCCGGTTCCTCTTAAATTACAGGCTCGCTATCACTCGCCATGCTAAAATCGACACCTGAATTGCACGAAAGGTCTTAATGTGGGGTGAAAGTTCTTAAAATCGCTAAACTAATGGGGAAAACGTTTTATAATATCAAAAGCAATGGGGCTAAACATGAGGGAGAAAGGGGTCAAGAAAAAAATCCCTCAAGTGGAGATCTCCCCTTAATGCTAAGTATCCATAATTAGCAACATACTTCGCTACCATAAGAGGAACTCGGTACATATTCAGCCTCGGGGTTGTGATTGAACACTTAACTAACAATTATTATAATTTATTATTATTACAATCAAACACACTGTAAAGAACACAATCAAGCAAACACAATCAAGCACATATAATAACATACGCGATCAAACACACATAATCAAGTACGCAATCACACACACACATTAAAACACGCAATCAAGCATCCTCAATAAAACACACAGTCAAACAAACACATAGATCACACAAGCACACACACATACATTATACCACACATACACACACAATAAGGCATACATATATATCACACAAACAAACCATCAAGCACACACACACACACACAATCAAACAACTCCACACACACAGTAAAGCACACAATCAAACGTACAAGCACGCACATACAATCACAGACCCAGCACACGCCTCCCACGTACTCATCACGTGCATCCTCAGCCCTACATACATCACAGTCACTTTATGTACGCCTATCATACACACACGTCCCAAGCACACGCACACACACACACACACACACACAGGCAGAGTTAAGAGGTGATTAGTGGGCGGGCATGCTCTCTCTCTCTCTCTCTCTCTCTCTGCAGCTTTCCGAGTGCACAATAATTTCTTCTTAGTTCTTCTTCTTTGTTTATAGGTCTCTCTTAACCCTTTCAAGCTCCAATACGCGTTTCTGTTCTGCTTTCTGGCTACTATTAGACGATTTTATTCAGATTAGTAACGGTATACGGAAGCCAAAGGGTTGATTGCGATAGTATTTACCCTTTTAATACCCACAGATCCTTCCTAAGCGGCATAAAATTGTCTAATGATAGCCAAAATAAACTGCTAAAACGCGTCAGAGCTTCAAGGGTTAATCTTTAGACATCAATTATCTCTCCTTATGCACAATTACTTTTTCTTCCTAGTTCTTCTTCTTAGCTTTATATAATGCCAACATATGAATAACCTCTATCACCACCACCCCAGCAACCGCACCAGGACATAAACACCACCACAACAGAACCCAGAGGGCCTTTCCCGCGCTGAACTGCCTCCGCGCCACCTTCCACTAAACAGAGATGCCTTCTACCACCACCAGAATAGTAGGAGAGCCAGAGCAAGCCCTTCTTGCACTCAACATCATCAAAGGCAATGCAGAAAAAGTGAACAATATAGCAGGCGTCCAGACAGGGAAATCAGAACAATCCCCACTGTTTGGTCAAGTTCGAGACTGGCACACCTGTGATGCTCGATGCTCACCAGCAATGTACGAGACTGGCATCCAAGAAGAGAATCACCTCTACGATTCTCAGAAGATGTGACATGAGGCCGTCAAAGAATACTAGCACAGCAGAGCGGCAGACTATCACCTTTATGACTCTTAAAGGATGTGGTGTGAGACCATCCATTAACACTTTGGCATTCCGATGACTTTATTTTCGTCATCCACTTCCCAACCGTAGCCGTTCCGATGATGTTATTTTCGTCATCCGCTTCTCGGCGAGCGTTTGACTATACCGCGCGGCTTAGTACTGGGTAGGTGGGAGGTGGAGAGCGCGGCTCACTTCCTAGGTAGGCGGGAGAGGGTAGGCCAGGCACGTGAAAGTGTTAATATTACTCATTGTGTGACAAAACATAAGTCCCTACCATGTACTGTGAAAGAAAAATTGCGAAGGTCTTCTCCTAAACCCGGAAAGTCACTGAAACGAAGTTAACGTAGTATTATCTCTATTTTAGAGTCCCTTCTTGTGACAATTGATTTGCCCTTCAGGAAGACACTACACACGTACTATCCTTAACTTCCCTAATCTAATATTTTTTTAGGATTACTGTTGAACCTTTTAGTATCAACGTAAGCAAAGATATTTGATAGCAGGAATTAATTGTGATAGACAACATGCGCCGTGAAACCTCATATTCTAATGATTCTCAAATATGAATAATTACTGTCCCTCGCGAGGGATGGCTAAAGATGGAAAACATTCTTCAGTATTTATGTGTATCCAAATATCTGAATTAACATCAACGTATTCGGAAAGACCATTTTCTTATACTCTGATTGTAGCAAGATATTACATTGATATTATTGTGCTTGTAACTAACTTTTGATTAAGTCTAAGAACCTACAATAAGATTTAATTCCATAATGATCTCCACATTGAAATTCTTGCTTTCACCTTTGAGTCACATTCAAACACGTACGTAATTACTGCCCTAGCTCGAGTAAACTTGATGTCCTTTTCAGTATTATTGTACTCTTTGTCTTATTATGTTATGCGATTAGAGTGTAACGTCTCATTGTGTGAGATATATTTTTGCGTAACAGTATAGGATAAGTAAAGTGTTGTTTGGTACCTATTGTACAACTCACCTTATATATATATATATATATATATATATATATATATATATATATATATATATATATATATATATATATATTTTATTCAATTATATTTTATTTTTTTATTTTTGCGTGGGAGGGGGGGGGGGGGGGGGGTGTTACTGTGGGTGTTGGTGGGTTAGAGGAACCTCATTAATCTCTCTGACTCTCAAATACTCTCCCTAACTTAGATTTAGTCTTCAGGGGGTGGCATACTGTGCAAGGGTCTGCATCTTCTGATTGAAGGAATCAAGTACCTCATGTTCGTCATACAACTTCCTTGGATGTTGTTGTTGCTTACATTTTGTTTTTGTATCTAACATTCAATGTAATGTCTTAGCCCATTTGTGAGTATAAATAAACAATCAATAAATTATTGTTTCTGATGCTGTTGTTGTTGTGATTGTTTTTATATATTCACACATCCTACTAATTATTTACGTTTACCATTGTTTATTTTCCTTTCCTCGTTTTCTTTACTACCTCCGCATAATTAGCAGGTGATCATAATTCATATCTCTTTCAAAATGTTTCTTGAGTATAATTTTCCTTTTAATCTTCCTTAATTACCTTTACTTGCCTTTCTTGCCACTAATGACATAAACACACATGCAGACACAGAGACCTACACGCACGCCCCTCCCCCCCCCCCCCCCCCCCCCCCCCCCCCCCCCCCCCTCCCCCCGCAAACACACACACACACATATATATATATATATATATATATATATATATATATATATATATATATATATATTATATATACAGTATATATATATATATATACTGTATATATATATTTTTTTCTTCCATGTGAGTGAGGGAGATAAAAGGCATAATTGCCTGTATCGAGTGCCTCCCCCAGAGTTGAAAGAGTGACAGGGCCAAAATCAAGGGACGGTCGAGCCAAAATGCCTGAGACACACGGAGTTTGAAGCAATTTAAGTCATAGGAAGAGGGAAAGACTGATTATGGGAGAGAGTTCCAGAGCTCAGCAGTTGAATAGAAGAAAGTCTGAAAATAACATTTCACTCTTGGGTTAGAGAGTTGCAAAGAGTAGGGGTGGGCTTGTGTTGCAAGACGGGTACTACGTACCCTACGTAGAGGAGATGGTATACACTGGGAAAACTCTGAGAAACATTGATTATTATAGTAGCGATAGCATAGTGAGAGAGATGCAACATTGCGGCGAATAAAGATATATATATATATATATATATATATATATTCGTCTCTCTCTCCAAGTGATCGTGCTTTATATATCTATCTTTCCTATTTGTTTTCTCTGCTCAGTTTGTCCTCCTATTTGTTTTCTCTGCTCAGTTTGTCCTATTTGTTTTCTCTGTTCAGTTTGTCCTCCTATTTGTTTTCTCTGCTCAGTTTGTCCTCCTATTTGTTTTCTCTGCTCAGTTTGTCCTCCTATTTGTTTTCTCTGCTCAGTTTGTCCTCCTATTTGTTTTCTCTGTTCAGTTTGTCCTCCTATTTGTTTTCTCTGCTCAGTTTGTCCTCCTATTTGTTTTCTCTGCTCAGTTTGTCCTCCTATTTTTCCTTAACTACTTGAGGATCTAATACGCATTTTTAGATATTATTTTGGATATCATAACTTAGGAAGGACATCTAGGAATTCAAGGGGTAAAAACTATCTCAACTTACTCTTTAGCTCCCACAAGTTCACCCTAAGCTGAATAAAATCGTCTAATGATAGCCAAAATAAACTGCTAAAACGCGTCATGATCCTGAGAGGCTTAATTACCCTTTCTTCCCTTACTAATTACATTATCACACACACGCACGCCCACAGCGCACATTACCCCCACCACCACCACACACACACACACGCCCACAGCGCACATTACCCCCCACCACCACACACACACACAACGCACATTACTCCCCACCACACACACACACACACACACACGCACGCCCACAACGCACATTACCCCCCACCACCACCACACACACACACACAACGCACATTAATCCCCACCACACACACACACACACACACACACGCACGCCCACAACGCACATTACCCCCCCCCACACACACACAGACATTCATCCCTCCTAATAAATAAATAAATACAAATAAATACAAACAATAAATATATAACTCACACACACATACACCCACACTCACATATATACAGTCATATTAACCCCTTCTATACCGGTGACGTATTTTTAATTTTGTTCTAGCTACTGTTACACGATTTTATTACATTTAAAAAGGGGCCTCCAGCAATTAACAGGCTTCGAAGTATCTCATGTAGCCCATTGTACTGCCACAGATCCTTCTTAAACACAATCGTCTAGATAAAGCTAGAATAAAATGAATAAGACGTTGCCAGTACAGAAGGAGTTAAGGGGAGATTTCCACTTGAGGGATTTTTTTCTTCACCCCTTTCTCCCTCATGTTTAACCCCATTGTTGTTTTAGATTTTAAGACGTTCGCCCCATTAGTTTGGCGATATTAAGAACTTTCACCCCATTTATGTCACTTTTAAGAACTTTCGTGCCATTTAGGTGTCGATTTTTCCTGGCGAGCGACAGCGAGCCTGTAATTTAAGAGGAACCGGAACCGGCCTTCGGTCGGGAAATTTTTCTACCGAAAAATTTACAAATTTATCTTGAAAGGGGGTCAAGGGGGTGTAATTCCAAGCTTGATGGAAGTCTAGGAAACACACTAAAAGCCTCCCCTTAACCCTTCCAGTATTGGTGACGTATATTTTATTTTATTTCAGCTGCATTTAGACGATTTTATGAAACTTAGGAAAGATATACCTGTGTGGTAGTTAACAAGTATGGGTTGAAAATTATAGTTTGTAACCTTTTAATTAGTAGATGCATAGACTACAGTAGATCTACTGTAGTCCATGGTTGATGTCCTTCCTAAGTTGATGAATAAAATATTATAATAGTTGCTAGAATATAATGAGAAAGACGTCGCCGGTACAGTAGGGGTTAAGGGGAGGTTTTTAGTTTCCTCGCTAGACCTCCATCAAGCTTAAAATTACACCCTCTAGACCCCCTTTCAAGATAAATGTGTACATTTTTCGGTAGAAAAATTTCCCGGCCGAAGGCCGGTTCCTCTTAAATTACAGGCTCGCTATCGCTCGCCAGGAAAAAAATGACCCGTAAATGACACGAAAGATCTTAAAATTGACAGAAATGGGGCGAAAGTTCCTAAAATCGCCAAACTAATGGGGCGAACGTCTTAAAATCTCAAAACCAATGGGGCTAAACCTGAATGAGAAAGGAGTTCAGTAAAAAATCCCTCAAGTGTAAATCTCCCCTTAACAACCGTTCAAGTGCATTCATACATTAATCGCCAATTACGTGCTTCTTGGAATGTGGTCTATATTGCTTTCTTAATTATATGTTTTATACTATGGTGCTTATTTCCCGGCGTGATATACATTTGTAGGGCGATATTTGAGGTATCATTAACTTTACCTTTATATAATGAATATTATTAATGTTTCTTTTCACACAGTTGTCCTTACCTTTGTAATTTACTTATTTCATCAATTTGCTAAACACACATATCATATCATTCTGACACTATGACCATGTATCCATACTTCTTCGTGTAAATCTCACTCTCTCTCTCTCTCTAGCTCTCTCTTTCAGCTGCTTGGCATAGAGCCATGGTATTTTTTCTAAAAAAAAAAAAAAAAAATCTCTCTAGCTCTCGCTCTTTCTCTCCCTCTCTCTCTTGGTTTGAAACACACCCTCTTCTAAACTCTTCATGGCGCCGCTGGTGTAGTGGTATCATGCAAGATTCCCATTCTTGCGACCCGGGTTCGATTCCCGGGCGGCGCACTATATTTTGCTATTTTTTTGGGCCAACAGACTTTCACGCTAAAACCCAGATAAAAGGTTGATTGGGTGCTAAAGTTATAATGTTGCGAAATATGGAAAAACAAAATAGATAAATTAAATAAAAAAATGGCTGAATTTTAGGCAAGATTAAATGAGCCTAGATAAATTTACATACACATATATTTGTATTTTAGTGTGACGCACTGCATTATCGTTAGTAATGCGTTACCTAAAATTTTAACATTAATAGAAACTCTACTGAAATAATGAAATTAGGATATTGAAGATAAGCACATAACAAAATTATTATAATTTGGGAACACTGAATATATTAAGTGAATAAGATTGGGAAGATGTCTGTGGGCGAATGTCAATATAGGGTTGATATAATATGTTTCCTAGCGTTTGCATTGCTGTGTAGTTGATAATTTGAGGTGGCATCCATTTCTTAGGAGTATATAATATAACTGGGTAGGCCTTTATTGAAGTGTCTGGAAGGCAGAGGGCATGTTAAGGGGACAGTGGCTGCTTTTTGGCCTATTAATTAATGTATTTATTAGTTTTTAGCTTTATCGCTAGACATCCCTCAAACTTAGAAAAACATTCCCTAGAACCCCCCCCCCCCCAATCGAGCTATAGCTCGCCAGGATAAAATAGACACCTAAATGGCACGAAAGATCTTAAAATTGACAACGAAATGGGGCGAAAGGTGTTAAACTAATGGGCCGAACGTCGTATAATCTCAAAACAAATGAGGCTTAACACGTGGGAGAAAGGCGACCAGAAAAACGAGCCATCCCTCCTTAAGGAACGGCCGATATCCTCATTTGTTCTAGGTATATACAGGGTTCAGAGAATACAACATGAGAGATTGATGAGGAAGGTAGAAACGACCCATCCCACCTTAAGGAACGGCCGATATCCTCATTTGTTCTAGGTATATACAGGGTTCAGAGAATACAACATGAGAGATTGATGAGGAAGGTAGAAACGAGCCATCCCACCTTAAGGAACGGCCGATATTCTCAATTGTTCTAGGTATATACAGGGTTCAGAGAATACAACATGAGAGATTGATGAGGAAGGTAGAAACGAGCCATCCCACCTTAAGGAACGGCCGATATTCTCATTTGTTCTAGGTATATACAGGGTTCAGAGAATACAACATGAGAGATTGATGAGGAAGGTAGAAACGAGCCATCCCACCTTAAGGAACGGCTGATATCCTCATTTGTTCTAGGTATATACAGGGTTCAGAGAATACAACATGAGAGATTGATGAGGAAGGTAGAAACGACCCATCCCACCTTAAGGAACGGCCGATATCCTCATTTGTTCTAGGTATATACAGGGTTCAGAGAATACAACATGAGAGATTGATGAGGAAGGTAGAAACGAGCCATCCCACCTTAAGGAACGGCCGATATCCTCATTTGTTCTAGGTATATACAGGGTTCAGAGAATACAACATGAGAGATTGATGAGGAAGGTAGAAACACATGGAATAGGTGGGCCATTGTTGAAGTAGAGTAGGTCATGGCCGATGGGTAGGAAACAAAGAGTTGGCATAAATGGTGTTCATTCAGATTGGGGTTCAGTATAAAGTGGCATCTCTCAGGGTTCTGTGTTGGGTCCCCTGTTATAGTTAGAACATAATAACATAAAACAAAACGGGAGTCTGCAGAGAACCGATTTGCCCACCCAAGGCAGATCCTTTTCAAACCCAACTCATCTTGTTATTTATATGTATGACCTTGATTGAGGCATAACTGGCAGGGTCAGTACATTTGCAGATGATACCAACATGGGGAAAACAATAGTTTTGGATAGCGACATTGAGTCTCCAAAGAGTTCTAGATACTTTACACAATGGTCTATACATTGGCAGACGAGTTTCAATATTGTTAAATGCAAGGTACTAAGGAAAAGTAAGTTGAATATAGATGCAATATTTAAACTAGCAAATGTAAGAACATACGAACATAAGAAAATGGGAGTCTGCAGAAAGCCGATTGGCCCACACAAGGCAGATCCCTCTCGCATCCAACCCTAATTATAGGCCCAGCTCACTAATACCCTGACGACCGACCTCACCAAATCTGTCAGAGGTCAGAAAACATGGGTCTGCAGAGCGCCGATTGGCCTATACCCGGCCGGCCCCCCTCGCACCCAACCCATCTCGTCCATATGCCTATCTAACTTTATCTTAAAGCTCTCTATCATTATTGATCCCACTATAGCACTTGGTAGCCTATTCCACCTATCTACAACTCTGTTACCAAACCAATATTTGCCTATAACTTTTCTGAAACGAAATTTATCTAAACCATTTGTTATACCAGGATTGTTATCAGGTTTTTATGATTGGAATTGTAGGTTATCACCATTGTAGGTTATCACCATTGTAGGTTATCACCATTGTAGGTTATCACCATTGTAGGTTATCACCATTGTAGGTTATCACCATTGTAGGTTATCACCATTGACCCCCATTTCTTAAAATCATATTTGTTTTCACCAACCCACCAATTAATTTACAAATAACCCATCTAGTGAAATCAATGAAAATACAAGATTGTGTTAATGAATAGATACGCTATGAATAATAAGCTAACATGAAAAGTTATAAAGTTATTTTATTTAGCTTAATTGGGAGAGTCCATTAACCCATCAAGAAGTCTTACTACTTCTCTTTTATATAAGGTAGGGGTGAAAGAAGAGATCCCAGATTGGGAAGGAAGAGAAAGTAGGAAAGATGAAAGACAGTAGAAGAGAAAAGTTAGTGGGCCGGCCACCTTGCTGTTTTTATTTATTAAAGTTAGTTTTTATGGCAAGTTATATAGGTGCTGAGGGCTAGGAATTGATCACAATATGATTTCTAAGTGATTGATAGTAGTTGCTTAAATATTATTCGTTATTTGTAGATCTATCTACTATGTTATATTGAGGAGGAGGGAGGTTGTTTATTTCGCAGTATTTCTTAAAGTCATATTTATCTTTCAACTCTCTCCAACGCCAGTTATCATGTTCTTGCTTTTCTCTGGCTATCTCATTATGCAGAAAAATCCGGTTTTGGCTGTTTCATGTTCTCTGATCATTTTGGCTATAGGTCTGCTGTAGTCTATTAGATCAGTATCTGCAGTTATGCTTTTCAGGTTAGAAAAGTCCAGTTGTCTGTATGTTGCATCCCGTTTTGCTGTTTCTTCTTGTTCTTGTTCCTGTTTGGTTCTCAATCTTGTGTGTTTCGGGGAGGGAGGTGAAGGAGTTGTTATAGTTTCTTCTTCCTCTTCGTGGTCATCTTCTTCTTTTCCATCTTCCTTCTCGTATTCTGCAAGATTAATTTCTTCTTCATCAGCATCTTCTTCGATGATGGGTGTGTGTTCCTTTCTTGATGTTTTCTTATTTCTACTATATTTTGTAGAAGGCTTCAGAGCGTCAGTAGGGATCTTGATTTTTGGTAGATTATTGTAGTCAAGAAGCAATGGAATCATACGGCTTAGTTGATGTTTGTTGGATCCAGAAAGTGCCGCTGCAGTTTGAACACATGCATACATTTTTGCATTAATGTTGTTCTTCATTTTTGCTGTGTTCTTTCTTGGTAACTTTGACGATAGATCCCTTTGTTCTGCTGCCAGTTGGTCCTGTGACGTCGTGTGCTTGTTATCCTTTCCTTCCTCCTCTGACAATGAACTCGACCTTTTCGCCATTTTCCAGGGATCTTTTAGTGTTCTGATGATGTTTAGTTCCTGAAAAATGGACAAATATGTCTTGTTCATTGTCTTCACGAGTTATGTAGCCAAAACCACGTTTATGATTGTACCACTTCACACTCCCTATGATTTTGATGTTCATGGTGTCTGTGAAATGGTGTGGTCTTAGCAGCCTTTCCTGAAGTCTTGGGTGGCATGTTGCACCACGAGTCCTTCACAACTCCTTTACAATTTGCAATGTTTATATAAAAAGACTGAATACTTACGGTTAGGAAAGGTTTATAAATTATTATGTAAAATTATACAAATGTTACTGGTTACAAGTACACATACATTAGCATTAACAAGTTTGCATACAATCAATAAAAATGCTTGTAATAATTAGCATATTATAGTGTTATGCAGGATATATATATATATCTGGAAATATGATGGCACTTCTACAGTGTCATTAAGTGCCAGATACTGCAAGATTTTCATACATATACAAACTTCTCTCTTCACGAGATTTACATTATGCAGTTTGGTAGTTATATATTGTGTGGCATTATATACTACATTAAATAAAATTCAAGACATTGCTTAACTTTAAGGACAGGCTTAGAAGTTAGAATAGCAAGCTTTTTCTTCAAGTTGTTGGACAGGGAGAGTCTGTGGGTGGAATACCAGATACTTCAATATACTCACAGATACTCACAGAAGTCCTTCTGGAAGAGGCTTTATCAGGCCTGTGGCTCCAGCTCTACGGTTACATTACTTTGTTGTCCGTGATGGTAACTGGTGGCGGTGGTGGGGGACTTTATTGATGCCTTATAGTTATATTTTTGTTCTTGATTATTCCATACCCTGTCTAAATTCCTCTCAAATATTTCCACGTGTCTGAATTTATAACCCACCCGGTAGCCTATTCCATGTATCTACCACCCTACATGGAAAAGAATATTTGTTAATGTTCAGTCTTGATCTTGTTTTATATATTTTTTTTCACATGTCCTCTGGTCGTGCTATCCTCCCTCAGATGGAATATGTCCTTGCAACAGTCTTCGTCATATCTCCCCGACAATAAGTTTCAATAATATATAAAACTATTTGTTCCTCACTAACCAATGTCACTGGCTTATCAAAGAATGCTACTATCATACAGTATTATCAAGAAACAGTAATCTAGGAAATGAATGGACAGGTTTTGTTACAAGTGTGTCCATATTTGAGTAGATCTCTCACTATTTAATGATGACCGGGTCGTATGGCAACACGATGACGTCAGCATCGTGGCCATTGCTCAGAGCGCATGTGCAAACCCCTTGAGAGTATTTTTCAAGTTTCACTAATTTATAGTGTCTTTTTAACTATCGAATATCTTTTTGTAGACATGTTAAATCTACTTGAAAGAATACTCAGACTGCAGCAGAATATGCATTTACGAGCAAACAGGAAATCTTATCCTCATTCATAAATCTTTGTTTACTATCACCTCTTTAACTGATTCATTCGATCTTTTTAATTTTACGCGCTTCGGTTTTAACTTCATACATTCGTCCTTTTAATTGCACAGCGTGCCACATAAATTACACTGGTTTCCCAAGTCGGATCCATTCATAAAATCTTAATCAAGGTAAGCAATTAATACCCGTGGTAAAATGACTTGTATATTTAAAATATTTATGACGACCAATAGGCGATTTTATTCAGATTAGGAAAGCAGCTATGGTTCTTGCTAAGCTGAAATAAAATCATCAAGTGTCAGTCAGGATTAGTACTGAAGAGGTAAAGGTAAGTTACTGGTGTCGATTTTGGAAGACTTCGACCGACTTCGACGGAAATTGGCTTATTGTGAAAGGAATTTGTCTTGTATGAGCCAGTTGGTCTTCTGCAGACTCCTGTGTTCTTATGTTATTGTGTACTTTGTTGTACTAATTTAAGGGGACCGACTCGACTCGCATTATTTTCTTTCTGGGTAGCAGCCATTCGACCCCATTCAGCCTACTGTTTTAAGACGTTTATCCTTATCCAGGTGTCGATTTACACCTGGCGAGCGATAGCGAGGCAGCATACTTTGGATTATATTTTAGACAGCTGACTTCATTTGTACATTTCTCGGTAGAAAAATGTCTAACAGTAGCCAGAATAAAGTATAAAGGACAACATCGGTACTGAAGGGGTTAATCCACACTTGTTCTCTTTCTCCGCCATCTTTTACTCCAATTATCATCACATTGGTAAAATATCCACATTGGGGATATACAGTATATAGCCTCGCTGCACCCAAATATCCACATTGGGGATATACAGTATATAGCCTCGCTGCACCCAAATATCCACATTGGGGATATACAGTATATAGCCTCGCTGCACCCAAATATCCACATTGGGGATATACAGTATATAGCCTCGCTGCAACCAAATATCCACATTGGGGATATACAGTATATAGCCTCGCTGCACCCAAATATCCACATTGGGGATATACAGTATATAGCCTCGCTGCAACCAAATATCCACATTGGGGATATACAGTATATAGCCTCGCTGCACCCAAATATCCACATTGGGGATATACAGTATATAGCCTCGCTGCAACCAAATATCCACATTGGGGATATACAGTATATAGCCTCGCTGCACCAAACACAACAATACAGCATGGTTTGTAGCGACTTATTTACTTTATTTATATATTTATATATTCAATTAATTTGTATATTTATTTATTTATTTATTTAGTTATGTACTGTATGTATATATCTATTAATTTATTTATTATTGGAGATACTACTATAAGCTGCTGAATAAAGACCCATTTTTGTCAATTTTAAGACCTTTCGTTCCATTTATGTGTCGATTTATTTCCTGACGAGCGTAAGCGAGCCTGTAATTTAAGAGGAACCTTTCCTTCGGCCTGGACTTTTTCTACCGAAAAATGTACACATTTATCTTGAACGGGTGTTTTTATAAGCTTGATGGAGGTCTAGGGAGGAAACAAAAAGTACAAATATACATAAATGATCCAGCAAATACGCCCCTCCCTCCTAAATACGCCCCTCCCTCCTAAATACGCCCCTCCCTCCTTAATATACTGTACACTGTGGGGAGGTATAGCAGTGAGGTGAAATATATTAGTAGAGAGGTGTAGGCGGGGACGGTGGGGCATTATAACCCTTTCAACGTTATAGACGCCCCCTTTGTGTGTTGGGGAGAGATAACACTAAGCCGCTTAAGGGGGGGGGTCATTGGCTTTCTTTGATTTTTCTCTCCTTTTCTCTCTTTCCCTGGCTTGTATCCATTCGGCCCCATTCAGCCAACTGTTTTTAAAACGTTTATCCCCATCAGGTATCGATTTGTATGGAGAAATACGGCTTCGCCGGAGACATTTTTCTATCGAAAAATTTACAAATTTAGCTTGCTGTCAAAATAGAAATATATATATATGCTGGCTCGCTACCGCTCGCCAGGAAAATATTGACACCTGGATGGGGGTAAATGTCTTAAAACAGTAGGCTGAATGGGTCCGAATGGATACAAGGCAAAGAGAGAGGGAGAGAAAGAGAAAGAAAAAAAAAAAAAAGCGAGGTGGGCTCCCTTAATGGTATACAGTATATATTTGGGTCGTTTTTGTTTTAATTTAAATATGATTTATTTAGTTTCTTCCCTAGACCTCCATCAAGCTTAAACAATCATTCCCTAGAACCCCCTTCAAGATAAATTTGCACATTTTTCGGTAGAAAAATGTCCCTCCTTAAATTACAGGTTCGCTCGCTCGCCAGTAAAAAATCGACACCTAAATGCCACGAATGGTCCTAATATTGACAAAGAAACGGGGTGAAAGGTCTTAGAATCGAAAAACTAATAGGGTGAACGTCTGAAAATATGAAAAATAATGGGGCTAAACATGAGGGAGAAGTGAGTCTAGAGAAGCGACCCATAATAAAGACTCGGTCAGTTTGCAGGGGGGGGGGGGGGGGATATTAACCCCTTCTGTGCCGACGACGTCTCTTGTAATAGATTTCAGCAACATTTAGACGATTTTTACGAAGCTTAGGAAAGATGTATGGGAGCTGAGAGGAGTAATTGCGCTGGTCTGGCACCTTTGAATGAGTACACGTCCTTCCTAACCTGAATGAAAGCGTGTAATAGTTGCCAGAATATAATGCACCGGTACTGAAGGGGTTAACCCTTTCCTTACCGGTGACGTATTTATTATTTGACTTTAGCTACTTATTGACGGTTTTATGATGCTCAGGAAGGCCATAGGTTCTTAAACGAATTAAGAGATATAGTCAGTAGCCTTTTAATGGTTAGAGGTCCTTTGTCAGCTGAATAAAATAATGTAATTGTTGCCAGAATATAATGAAAAGGATGTCACCGGTTCTGAAGGGGTTAAGGGGAGGTCCCCACTTGAGGGATTTTTTCTTGACCCCTTTCTCCCTCATGGTTAGCCCCATTGCTTTTGAGATTTTAAGACGTTCGCCCCTTTAGTTTGGCGATTTTAGGAACCCTCGCCCCATTTCTGTCAATTTTAAGACCATTCGTGCCATTTAGGTATCGATTTTTTCCTGGCGAGCGATAGCGAGCCTGTAATTTAAGGGGAATCGGCCTTCGGCCGGGACATTTTTCTACCGAAAAATTTACAAATTTATCTTGAAAGGGGGTCTAGGGGGAGTAATTTTAAGTTTGATGGAAGTCTAGGGAATCAACTAAAAACCTCCCCTTTAAGCAAGAGGTGTGGACGAGGTAGGCGGGGAGGGTAAAACATTAAGGGAGACCACCTCGCTTTTTTTATCTTTCTCTCCCTCTCTCTTTGGCTTGTATCCATTCGGCCCCATTCAGCCTACTGTTTTAAGACGTTCACCCTCCATCCAGGTGTCAATATTTTCCTGGTGAGCGGTAGCGAGCCAGCATATATATATTTTTGTTTTGCCAGCAAGTTAATTTTGTAAATTTTTGTACATTGTTCTTATGTAAGCCGGATTTCTCCATACATTGGTGGCTCGCTATCGCTCGCCAGGAAAAAATCGACACCTAGATGGGGATAAACGTCTTAAAACAGTGGGCTGAATGGGGCCGAATGGATACAAGCCAGGGAAAGAGAGAAAAGGAGAGAAAGATAAAAAAAGCCGGTGACAAACAGTCTCTGATCGTATACCACTCATGCTAACTCTTGCTTCCTACCAATTAACCATTACCTAATCTATCTTAAGGGGAGGTTTTTAATGTGTTTCCTAGACTTCCATCAAGCTTGAAATTACACCCCCATGACCCCCGTTCAAGATAAATTTGTACATTTTTCGGTAGAAAAATTTCCCGGCCGAAGGCCGGTTCCTCTTAAATTACAGGCTCGCTATCGCTCGCCAGGAAAAAATCGACACCTAAAGGGACGAAAGGTCTTAAAAGTGACATCAATGGGGTGAAAGTTCTTAAAATCGCCAAACTAATGGGGCGAACGTCTTAAAATCTCAAAAGCAATGGGGCTAACCATGAGGGAGAGGGGAGTCAAGAAAAAATATCTCAAGTGGATATCTCCCCTTAAATGAGTTCCCTCTATTCCATGAGCTTCTATTTTCCTCAACAATCTTTCGTGGGTGAAAAATATTCCATCTTAAGCCTTCAGGGAGGTTCGATCTCCCGGCCTCTGGTTTACTAGACCAGCGCTCTACCACTGAGCTATGAAGGCTCTATTTTATGGGAGATTTTATCCAGTTTAGGAAGGAATTGTAGAAACCAAAGGGTTAATTGTAGAAACCAAAGGGTTAATTGTAGAAACCAAAGGGTTAATTGTAGAAACCAAAGGGTTAATTGAAATAGACTTGACTCCCTTGGATTTGCCTCGGATTAGGCCCTCTGCAGATCTAACATACGAACATAAAGAAAACGGGAGCCTGCAGAAAGCCTATTGGCCCACACAAGGCAGATCCTTCTCATACCCATCCTCGAAGATTGAATGTTTGACTAACCCTACCTCTAGCAAGTAAAGGATTGAACTTATTCCCAATTAACCAATGAGTCCCACAGAGTCTCCTTAAGGGGGGATGGGCGTATTTATTACCCCATTTATATATATTTTTTTTTATATATTTTTTGTTTGACTTTGCTCCTTAGACCTCCCTCAAGCTTTAAACATACAGTCCCCCAAGACCCTTCTTCAGGATAGATTCGTAAATTTTTCGATAGAAAAATGTCGCGGCCGAAGGCCGGTTCCTCTTAAATTAGAGGCTAGCTATCGCTCGCCAGGAAAATATCGACACCTCAATGACACGACAAGTCTAAATATTGACAAAGAAATGGGGCGAAAGGTCAAAATCACCAAACGTCATAAAATCTGAACACCAATGGGGGATAAACATGAGGAAGAAAGGGGACCAGACAAACGGGCCATCTCCCCATCAAGTCAATAGAATGGTATGTATGTTAGCCAGAAGGAGAGCCCACCGAGACACCTGTGACCGGAAGAACCAACTGAAAAGACGTCCTCGAATACTGAAGGGGAGTAATGAAGGGGGAGGGGCGTATTTATATGCTCATTTATGTATCTATTTAATACACATATTGTTTTCAGTTTCCGCCCTAGACCTACATTAAGGTTAAGAAAGACCGCCCCCCCCCCTCCAAAAACAAAAACAAAAAACAAAAACACCCTCCTTCATGATACATTTTTAGATTTTTTTGATAGAAAAATGTCCCGGCCGAAGTCCAGTTCCTCTTAAATACAGGCTCGCTATCGCTCGCCAGGAAAATATCGACACCTACATGACACCAATATAAGAACATAAGAACATAAGAAAATGGGAGTCTGCAGAAAACCGATCGGCCCACACAAGGCAGATCCCTGTCACACCCAATCCCAATTACAAGGCCTAATTATAGACCCAACTCACTAATACCTTGAGGATTGACCTCACCAAAATGGTCAGAGATCAACACAAGATTATGGGGATCTACAGAGTGCCGATTGGCCCACACCTGGCAGATCCCCCCCTCATACCCAACCCATCTCGTCCATATGCCTATCTAATTTTATCTTAACGCCTTAAGAGCGGGTGGTGTGTATTTTACACCGTACCGCACAGCGTTTTTTTTTTTACCCTAAATAGGGTTGATTCCGTGCTCATTTTCATGCATAAACAAGACCCAGAGCATAAAACAAGTATCTATCCCTGAAAGGGCGTAAACAGAGCTTTCCAATGACACCCAAACCATCCTTGTACGACCGCTGGTTCTCTTGCAACGATCGTGCAACACGAGTGCAAAAACCCTAAAATAAGGTAATTTCCGTACATAATTCCCTGTGTAGTGAGTGAGAAATGGGGGAGAAGGGTGGAATACAGTTCAGTAGGTCCACGGTGGTCGTGGGGAGAGGTCATAAGGTTACTACGCTCGTCCCACCGCTCAGCTCTCTCTCTCAGCAACATTACGTGCTGAAAATGGCACTCGACAGCTGTCGTGCACCGCCACATAGTCCAAATTTATTTCACTCGACATATGTTGCGCGCCGCCAGTTAAGGGTTAAAGCTCCTTATCGTTCTCGATTCTACCATATTACTCGGTAGCCTGTTCCACATGTCTACAACTCTGTTACCAAACCAATATTTGCCTCTATCTTTTCTGAAACGAAATTGATCTAATTTGAAACCATTTGTTTGAGTTCTTTCACTATCACTGAGCTTCAGTACATTTTTCATGTCCCCTTGATTAATCCCACTAACAAACTTGAACACTTCTATCATATCCCCTCTAACTCTGCGTCTTTCTATAGAATGTAAGCATATTTCTTTCAACCTTTCTTCATATGGTAGATTTCTAATATTATGAATATTTTTTGTAATTCTTCGCTGTACTCTGTCCAACGAATCTATGTCCATTCTGTAATAAGGATTATTTGCCTATATCTTTTCTGAAACGACATTGATCTAATTTGAAACCATTTATTCGAGCTCCCTCACAATCATTGACCTTCAGTACATCTTTCATGTCCCCTTTATTAATCCCACTAACCCACTTATCATATTCCCTCTAACTCTGTGTCTCTCTATTGAATGTAAGCATAATTTCTTCAACCTTACTTCATATGGAAGATTTCTAATATTATGGATATTTTTTTTTATTCTACGTTGTTCTCTCTCCAAGGGATCTATATCCATTACTATGGCCTTGATTATGAAACTGTAGTATATACTTCAGAGGTCCAGTTAAAGTCTCCCAGCTTATCATTTATACTCATATTAATCGACTTAAATATAGTTTCTATACTTTTGCTCTATATCTTCAGGGCATTATGAACACTGGATTACATTTTTTATGGGTTAAAATATTTCCTCTGATGCCTTCAGAGAGGTTCGATCTCCCGGCCTCTGGTTTACTAGACCAGCGCTCTACCACTGAGCTATGAAGGCTGTGTGTACGATGCCCAATAGAGTATATCTTATTCTCTCTCTCTCTCTATTGCTTTCGCTCTCTCTCTCTCTCTCTCTCTCTCTCTCTCTCTCTCTCTCTCTCTCTCTCTCTCTCTCTCTCTCTCTCTCTCTCTCTCTATATATATATATATATATATATATATATATATATATATATTATATATGTTAGTAGGATGGTAGGTAGTTGAGATGGTAATCTTGTAGGTATGGTAGTGGGTAGAGTAGTGGTAGGTAGGGTGGTTGGTAGGCAATTTAATGAAATGGGTGGTAGGTTGGTAGGTAGTTGAGTAGGTAGGGTTGGTAGGGTAGTGGGTAGGTTATGGTAGCAGGGATGGTAGGCTTGTAGGTAATATAATGAGAAGGGTCGTAGGTTGGTAAGTAGTGAGTAGGTAGGGTTGGTAGGGTAGTGGGTAGGTTATGGTAGCAGGGATGGTAGGCTTGTAGGTAATATAATGAGAAGGGTGGTAGGTTGGTAAGTAGTTGAGTTGGTAGGGATGGTAGGGTAGTGGGTAGGTTATGGTAGCAGGGATGGTAGGCTTGTAGGTAATATAATGAGAAGGGTGGTAGGTTGGTAAGTAGTTGAGTAGGTAGGGTAGTGGGTAGGTTATGGTAGCAGGGATGGTAGGCTTGTAGGTAATATAATGAGAAGGGTGGTAGTTGAGTAGGTAGGGTTGGTAGGGTAGTGGGTAGGTTATGGTAGCAGGGATGGTAGGCTTGTAATATAATGAGAAGGGTGGTAGGTTGGTAGGTATGGTAGGTAGGGTAGGGGGTAGGTTATGGTAGCAGGGATGGTAAGCTTGTTGGTAAGGTGGTTGGTGATTTAAGAGGGGGTTTCTGGACTCCCTTCTCCCTCATGTTTAACCCCATTAGATTTGAAATTGTAAGACATTCGCCACATTAGTTTGGCTATTTTAACCCTTTAGTGCACAGGAAAACGCACCTGCGTCATCCTTTGATACTTAAAACACTTTATGTCCATCAAGGGAGTTTCGAAACCTTTAGTTTAGTTTTTAAAGGAGCAAAGCTCATGAAATATCCATTTCCATTTTACCAATGTCTAAAGCATGTTAAAGCATGATTGATACTGCACAGTTGTCTTGGTTTGCCATAATTTTGATCTAAAATAGTGAACAAAGCCATATAAGATATATTTAGCTTAGAAAGTTGATGTCAATCCTTGTCGCCTCTCTCTTGTTGTAGTGATAAGGGAATTATACCGCGGAATTCGAATCTGTTTCGTTATTGCCTTTATCTAGCTTACCCTGATATATTTTGTACATGATGAAGTAATGTTAACCTTGTTAACTTTAATGCTTCCAAAACCCAATTTCTCCATCTATCTACCCGTCAGGATCTCCCAGCGGACTATCCCTTATTCTTCAACAATACAAAAATCAACCCTTCATCTTCTCTCAATATTCTTGGTGTCTCTTTTTCTTCTGCTCTCATTTGGAAGGACCATATTACCAGTCTTGCTAAGGCAGCCTCCCAGAAGCTGGGTGTGCTCAACCGCCTTAGGGGGTTCTTTTCCCCTGCACAGCTTCTTGCTCTGTACAGGGGCATAGTGCGCCCTTGTATTGAGTATTGTTCACATGTGTGGGGAGGTTCCTCTCACACCGCTCTCCTAGACAAAGTTGAAAGGAAGGCCTTTCGTATCATTAACTCCCGTCCACTCACCAACTCTCTGCAATCTCTCTCTCTCCGCCGCAATGTTGCATCTCTCTCGCTATTCTATCGCTACTATAATAATCAGTGTTCCTCAGAGCTATCCCAGTGCATACCACCTCCTTTACGTAGGGCACGTGGTACCCGTCTTGCAACTCAATCCCACCCCTACTCTGTGCAACTCTCCAACCCAAGAGTGAAACGTTACTCTCAAACTTTCTTCTACTCAACATCTGAACTCTGGAACTCTCTCCCAGAATCAGTCTTTCCCTCTTCCTATGACTTAAATTGCTTCAAACTCCGTGTGTCCAGGCATTTTGGCTCGAACGTCCCTTGATTTTGACCCTGTCACTCTTTCAACTATGGGGGAGGCACTCGCTATAGGCAGTTATGCCTTTTGCCTCCCTCAATCACATAGAAAAAAAAAAAAAGAAAAAAAAAAATGTGAAGACGGTATTTGACATTTGTATCGTATGAGTGTATAATTTGTCTACCCTTAAGTATTTATCAATACAATTATTCATATTTTGGTTTCGTTAATCATAAAAAAATACATATTGACAGCTCTATCCATATGGCAACACTAGTCGTACCAGTTCTAATAGTAAAAAAGGTACCATTGTAAAATAGTGTACGGACAATCCATCAAAATATTCAATCTTGATTTTCACTTTCTCAGTGTATTATTCGATAGCTTGCCGTTATTTCTACACGCCATTATTAAGCTCTTGCTGCTTATGCAATTACTCATACCACTCTTTAAATATCTGTCCATCTTTTGTAACTGCTTTCACAGCATGGAGTACGTAGCAGAGATACTGAAAATCAAAATGGTGGCCATTGACCTGACTCCTGAAACTCTTTGACCGATTGTGTTATTCTATGGGTACCCACAATATACATAAGAACATAAGATCGCGGGAAACTGCATAAGGCCATGCGGCCCACACGAGGCAGCTCCCATTCACACCCAGCGCATATCATCCAACTTACGCTTTAAGCTTTCAACTGTTCCTGAGCTAATCACTGCTCTGGGCAGTCCATTCCACATGTTAAGGGGAGATCTCCACATGAGAATTTTTTTTCTTGACCCCTTTCTCCCTCATGTTTAGCCCCATTGCTTTTGATATTATAAAACGTTTGCCCCATTAGTTTAGCGATTTTAAGAACTTTCACCCCATATTAAGACCTTTCGTGCAATTCAGGTGTCGATTTTATCCTGGCGAGCGATAGCGAGCCTGTAATTTAAGAGGAATCAGCCTTTGGCCGGGACATTTTTCTACCGAAAAATTTACAAATTTATCTTGAAAGGGACTCAAGGGGGTGTAATTTTAAGCTTGATGGAGGTCTAGGGAACAAACTAAATACCTCCCCTTAACAACTCTATTCCCAAACCAGTACTTTTCTATATCTTTCCTAAATTTAAACTTATCTAACTTGAAACCATTTGAGCGGGTTATGTCGCCGTTCTTTAGCTTTAGACCGGCGACATAACCCGCTCAAATGGTTTCAAGTTAGATAAGTCACGACAGTTCGAAAATGCCTCTCACCACCACCATGCAAAACACTAATTTATTTATATTTACATTTATAAGAAACTTGGACTACTATTATTGCACATAGGAAGTATATTGTACACAAACATTTATGATAATGAGGATAGCTGACGTCGTGAGCAATGCCCTTTAAACCCCGGGAGCTAGTCTTTGAGCGAGCTTATTGGCAGAACAATATTTTTGGAGAGCAAAGTTAGGAGATAAGGAGAATTATTTATATATATAATATACTAAGCGGCATCTTAGGAGCCTGACATTGTTAAGACATGTCGTGCCATTTAGGTGTTGAATCTGTCCTGGCGAGCGATAGCGAGCCTGTCTTTGGCCATGGCATTTTTCTACTAAAAAATTCACAAATAGATATTAAAGGGGGGGGGGGGGTCTTGAGGGTATTGTTTTAAGGTTAATGGAGGTCTAGAGAGGAAACTAAAGAAAACAAATAATAGATAAATAAATAAGCAAATAAATACAAATCTCCACTTAACATGAAGGGTGGTAGGTTGGTAGGGTAGGTAGGGTGGTGGGTGGGTGGGGTAGGTAGGGTAGGTAGTTGAGTTGGTAGAGTCGAGTTGGTAGGGTAGTGGGTAGGTAGGGTGGTGGGTGGGTAGGGTAGGTAGTTGAGTTGGTAGAGTCGAGTTGGTAGGGTAGTGGGTGGGTAGGGTAGGTAGGGTGGTGGGTGGGTAGGGTAGGTAGTTGAGTTGGTAGAGTCGAGTTGGTAGGGTAATGGGTGGGTAGGGTGGTGGGTTGGTAGGGTAGGTAGGGTGGTGGGTGGGTAGGCTAGGTAGTTGAGTTGGTAGAATCGAGTTGATAGGGTAGGTAGGGTGGTGGGTAGGTAGGGTAGGTAGTTGAGTTGGTAGGGTAGTGGGTTGGTAGGGTGGTGGGTGGGTAGGGTAGGTAGTTGAGTTGGTAGAGTCGAGTTGGTAGGGTAGTGGGTGGGTAGGGTAGGTAGGGTGGTGGGTGGGTAGGGTAGGCAGTTGAGTTGGTAGAGTCGAGTTGGTAGGGTAGGTAGGGTAGGGTGGGTAGGGTAGGTAGTTGAGTTGGTGGTGGGTGGTAGGGTAGGTAGGGTGGTGGGGTAGGTAGAGTCGAGTTGGTAGGGTAGTGGGTGGGTAGGGTAGGTAGGGTGGTGGGTGGGTAGGGTAGGTAGTTGAGTTGGTAGAGTCGAGTTGGTAGGGTAGTGGGTGGGTAGGGTAGGTAGGGTGGTGGGTGGGTAGGGTAGGTAGTTGAGCTGGTAGAGTCGAGTTGGTAGGGTAGGTAGGGTGGTGGATGGGTAAGGTAGGTAGTTGAGTTGGTAGAGTAGTGGGTGGGTAGGGTAGGTAGGGTGGTGGGTGGGTAGGGTATATATTCCTCGGGCGGTTTCTGGGATGGCCTACACGCTTCCCTCCATCTCCCTCCCTCTTCCTCCCTTTCTCCCTCTTATTCATCCCTGCTTTCCATCTATGTAACTTTCATCCTTTCTCCTTCCTTCCTCTCTTCCCCATATTCATTCCTGCTTTCCATCTATATTTCTGCCATTCATTCTTTTCCCTTCCTTCCGTCTTTTTCCTCAATTATTTTCTCCTTCCTTCTCTCCATCCCTTTCCCTCTTCCTTCCTTCCTTCCTTTCCGTCATATTCTTCTAGCATCCCTCCTTCCTTTCCTTAATCTCCCTCCTTCCTTTCCTTCATATCCTTCCTTCCCTCTAACTTTCCCTTCCTTCCTTTCCTCCATCATCGTCTATCATTCCTCCTTTTTCCCCTTCCTTCCTTCCTTCCCTCCGTCCGTTTCCCTTCCTTTCCTCCATCTCCTTCCTTCCCTCCATCCCTTTCCCATCCTTCCTTTCCTCCATTTTTTTTTCTTCTGTATTCTAACTACTCCCTCTCGGGCATAGGCTGAGAGCCTGTACATTCAACTGTACATTGAACGGCAAAGCCCGTGAGGTCTCGTTCCAGTCTAGGGAGTGAGACATGTGAAGCACTTTGGGATACAACCAGCCCCGGATATCTTTCCTTCGCAAGATGCACGGTTGCTCACCTACGACTCGAAGCAGCCACATCTCTGAAGCTGCTTCACTCCAGTGCTTCACTGTCTCACCACCTAGACTCGGACCTTCACTCTCAAAACGCCACCTCTACCATCCCCTCTTCCTTCCCTCAATTCCCTTCTTTCTTTCATACCACTTGAATACCTCTATCTTATCCCCTATATTCATACCACTTGAATACCTCTATCTTATCCCCTATATTCATACCTCTATCTTACCCCCTCGAACTCTACGCCTCTCTAACAAGTGCAAGTCTAATTTGTCCAACCTTTCTTCATATGGGAGATTCTAATATTTTGTTTTTATTCATTGTTCTTTTTAAAAGAGTACTCTCTATTTGAATTTGTTGCTTCTTAGAATTTTGCAATTAGTATACTTTATTTTATTGTATCTATTCACTTTTGATAGTATCGATTGCTTGCCTTTGTCATATCCTTAATGTATTTGTACTATAAAAGTAGGTTATTTGTAGGGTAGTACTTGGCAGGGGCCAGTTGTTCATGTTATGCTAACAGGTACTGTACCTACCAGATAGCACTATCATTAGTGAGTGTTGTATGTATTTTGTACTATGGTTAATATCTTGTCAAATTGCAAATTTGTTTGAATATAAATGTTTGACATAAATTGTAGTTTCTTTATTCATACATAATTTAAAATAATTTACCATAACGTTCTGAATTTTCCAAATTTACTGAACCTCATGACGAGAGTACATTAATTTGCTTGGGAAACAAGTTCACTTACTCATATAGTGATGTACATTCTATGTAGTGGTTTTAAGTACTTTTATTTCAAAATTTCATTTTGCTAAATCTTTGTTTCCACATAGGCCTAGTGATTTTGATAAGATATTTTGTCTTTATATTGTGTTATCCTTGTTTTGGTTTGCATATTTTGATAAGATATTTTGTCTTTATATTGTGTTATCCTTGTTTTGGTTTGCATATTTTGATAAGATATTTTGTCTTTATATTGTGTTATCCTTGTTTTGGTTTGCATATTTTGATAATATATTTTGTCTTTATATTGTGTTATCCTTGTTTTGGTTTGCATATTTTGATAAGATATTTTGTCTTTATATTGTGTTATCCTTGTTTTGGTTTGCATATTTTGCAAGTTTTTACATTATAATTAGGATAATTTTTATTTTTCACTTTTCATTGTACTGCCTTCAAGGAATCCATGTCTATTCTTTAATAAGGACACCCATTTTGAACAGCAAAATCTGCATAATGCTAGGTAAAGATAAACATGATGCGCCGCCCGGGAATCGAACCCGGGTCGCAAGAATGGGAATCTTGCATGATACCACTACACCAGCGGCGCAGTGAATGATGTATCGTATTGGGCTATGCTGGCTATTAACTGACGGAAGGAAGGAAACGGAGATCCATGTATGTATGTACAAGCCCCCAATAAAGGAAAAAATAAACGACATAATATATATATTATTTGGCTATAGAGAGTAATAAAAGAAGGACGGCAAGGCAGACCTATACAAAAGGACCACAGTTCGAGCCTCTAATAAAGACATATGTAAACAACAGAGATATTACTAGGCTATAGAAAGCAATAAAGGGAGACAAGCCAGACCGTCACACACAAGGGCCGCAGTTCGAGCCCCCAATAATGTGAGTAATCCCGTACTTCCGAGCCTCGTTACTGGCACTGGCGATGGTCAGACGGTGCCACCTTCCATCTGTTGGCAACAAGGGCAAGGTTACATAAGGGTGGATCTTGCTGTTTATTCATGGATCTCTCTCTTTATCTTTCTCTCTCTCTCTCTCTCTCTCTCTCTCTCTCTCTCTCTCTCACTTAATTTTCTATGCTCTCCTCTCTCTCTTTTCTATGCTAGCCTTTCCTTCCACTTACCCATATTATCTGGTTTGCTATCTCTACTAGAATTAAGGGGAGGTCTCCACTTGAGGGACTTTTTTCTTGACCCCTTTCTCCCTCATGTTTAGCCCCATTGCTTTTGAGATTTTAAGACGTTTGCCCGATTAGTTTGGTGATTTTTAAGAATTTCCGCCCCATTCTGTCAATTTTAAGACCTTACGTGCAATTTAGGTGTCGATTTTATCCTGGCGAGCTATAGCGAGCCTGTAATTTAAGAGTAACCGGCCTTTGGCCGGTAAATTTTTCTACCGAAAAATGTACAAATTTATCTTGATAGGGGGTCGAGGGGGTGACATTTTAAGATTGCTGGAAGAGTATGAAACAAACTAGAAACCTCCCCTTAAGTCCTGACCACCTCTGGGACTGTAAGATCTGTGTGGCCAGTGTATCTAAGTATATCTACCCCCCCCCCATACCTACCTAATTGTAATCTTCCAATGGGTTAAATAAACGTTCTGTATCGCATTGGCCAGGTCAAAGGGTATGGAGGGATAAGCCTTGACAACGGCACCATTACACATTGATTCCATATAATACACACCAACCTATAAGACTACAAATGACTGTCTTATCAAATCATTAGGAATATAACCATCGATAAACACACATAATAACGTAGCAATCCAGGGTTTCAGGGTCGTAGGGTCCATGGAATATTGTATTAAGGGGAGATTTCCACTTGGGGGATTTTTTTCTTGACCCCTTTCTCCCTCATGTTTAGCCCCATTGCTTTTGATATTATAAAACGTTTGCCCGATTAGTTTAGCGATTTTAAGAACTTTCACCCCATATTAAGACCTTTCGTGCCATTCAGGTGTCGATTTTATCCTGGCGAGCGATAGCGAGCCTGTAATTTAAGAGGAATCGGCCTTCGGCCGGGACATTTTTCTACCGAAAAATGTACAAATTTATCTTGAAAGGGACTCAAGGGGGTGTAATTTTAAGCTTGATGGAGGTCTAGGGAACAAACTAAATACATCCCCTTAAGGGTGGCCGTTAAGGGGGCCCACCTCGTTTTTTTCTCGCTCTCTTCCTCTTTCTCTGGGTTGTATTAACTCGGCCCCATTCAGCCAACTGTTTTAAAGGGCATAGCGCATGGGGTCAGCCATGGTTAGCTATCCTCATTATCATAAATGTTAGTGTATAGTATACCTCATATGTTAGTGTACAGTATACCTCATATGTTAGTGTACAGTATACCTCATATGTGCAATAATAGTCGTCCGAGTTTCTTATAAATGTAAATGTAAATAAATTAGTGTTTTGGACGGTGGTGGCGCAAGGCGTTTAGTTTCCTCCCTAGACCTCCATCAAAGTAAAAGAGCAAATAATCCATTAGATCCCCCTTCTAGATTAATTTGTAAATATTTCGGTAGAAAAATGTCCCGACCGAAGGCCGATTCTTCCAAAATTACAGGCTCACTATCGTTCGCCAGGAAAACAAATCGACATCTAAATAAAACGAAAGGTCATAATATTGACAAGAAAATAAGGGTGAAAGGTCTTAAAGTCGACAAACTAATGGAGCAAACATCTTAAAATTGTAAAACTAATGGGTCTAAACATGAGGGAGAAGGGGGACCATCAAAACTATCCATTTTCCCTTAAGGTAGGTATATGGGTAGGGGCAGGTGGTGGTGGTGGTGGTCAGTGTGGACTATAGACTGCAGGGTTTGCTGAGTGTGGGCAGGGGTTTGGTCAGGTCAGAGGTCATGTGGTCTGGGCGGAACTGGTCACGCGCCGCCGCCTACCATCACCCACGCCCACCCATCGAGAGGGAGGGGGGAGGAAGGGGGATATAGAGATCTTTTTATTATACGGGGAGCTTGCTGGTGTAGTGGTTAGAGTTAGTTGTACACTCAACCAAAAAACAATCTTTACACTAGTGAGCTGTAAATAATCTAGTGTGAACGGAATTAATCCGGTGAAACATACGTCTGTGAGGTATTATCATAAGATTCCGACCCACTTCCAGAATGCTTAGAGCGTTAGTGTAAAGGTTGTTTTTTGGTCGAGTGTACATTGGCCCGGCGAAGGTCAGCCTGAAATGAGGAGGCTTGAATCGCCTCTGAGTCAGCTGGGTTTGTGAGATTGGATACTCACGTGTTAATACCAAGTCCGTAAAATTGCATCTTAGGCCATCTTATTGTCAATACTACCATTATCTTCCGCTACACCTCCTTTACCTTGCCTCTGTCTAAACCTTGAGGCAGATCCAACTTCATCTCTTACATGCGGCCGAGTTCTACACATTGGTATAGCGATTGTTGGCTTGAGGCGCTCATTCGTAACCAAAGCAACTTAAGGAGGGTGACCTGTTTTTGTTCTGTCCTTTTCTATCTTTCTCTGGCTTGTATCCATTTGGCCCCATTCAGCCTACTGTTTTAAGACGTTTATCCCCATCCAGATGTCAATATTTTACTGGTGAGCGGTAGAGAGCCAGCATATTTTTTATTTTTGTTTGACAGCAGGCTAAATTTCTACATTTTTCGATAGAAAAATGTCTCCGGCGAAGCCGGATTTCTTCATATAATACTGGCTCGCTATCGCTCGCCAGGAAGAAATCAACACCTAGGGGGATAAACGTCTTAAAATACTTGGCTGAATGGGGCCGAGTGGATACAAGCCAGAGAAAGAGAGAAAAGGACAGAAATAACAAAAAGCAGGGCACCCCCCTTAACACTAGCTGATCCCATTGTTTTGTTTCACTTATTATTGAGTATTGATTGTTTTTGCAGTGTTGGAGAATTATCGTTAGCTCCCCCCTAGACTCCGTTCCCCATACCCCCCTTCAAGCTATATGATAACCTGTCCCCCCCCAGACCGCCCTTGTAGCTAAATTTGTACCCTTTTTTTTCGGTAGAAAAATGTATACAAATTCTGGCCCAATATGGACCCTCAAACAGCTAAACAAACCTGCAAATGGAAATATTAGGTAAAGAATAATCGAGAAGATTCTATTCAGTCTTGGATAGTTAAGAACAGTTAAGGACACGATTTATGTCCTAGAGTGCAAAACCAATTTATGTATAAACTTAATGCACAACCGCCAACAGGTGCATATGAATGCTATCGTTTAAATATTCATCACAATGGACTACCAAACATACCCTACTATCGAAATAATAGTATAGGATTATCAAGGAAAGTACATTATGAGAGGTACTGTACTCCATGCAGACACTATGAGAGGTACTGTACTCCATGCAGACATTATGAGAGGTACTGTACTCCATGCAGACATTATGAGAGGTACTGTACTCCATGCAGACATTATGAGAGGTACTGTACTCCATGCAGACATTATGAGAGGTACTGTACTCCATGCAGACACTATGAGAGGTACTGTACTCCATGCAGACATTATGAGAGGTACTGTACTCCATGCAGACATTATGAGAGGTACTGTACTCCATGCAGACATTATGAGAGGTACTGTACTCCATGCAGACATTATGAGAGGTACTGTACTCCATGCAGACATTATGAGAGGTACTGTACTCCATGCAGACATTATGAGAGGTACTGTACTCCATGCAGACATTATGAGAGGTACTGTACTCCATGCAGACATTATGAGAGGTACTGTACTCCATGCAGACATTTGTTAAGTCTTTTCCACCAAGGAGCTTTGGCTGTGTGTAGTAAAAGAGAGTGGCCATCTTTTTCTCTGGGCTCTATTTTGAAGGCGTAGGGATGTGGCGACCCCATCACCCGTCACTTGTGTGGCACACACATCCCAGTGTTCCCACCTCCAGAAATTTATCTCACTAAGGGATCAGCAAGCTTGTTCTTGCTGATCCTCCCTTCCCCTTTAAGGGACTACGGGTTTGGCTACTGACTGACTGACTATTTTGGTGCCTCAATAATTATACAACCAGGTTTTAGTATATTTTTGATCGTGTAGAACTGTAGACTGTATAAAGTATAACCTAAAAACCAAACTATATATCCTGTACCAATATTCCTAGCAGTTTATTGTGGGTATGAAGATATATACAGTATGTGTAAACAAAGGAAATTACCACCAGTGGCACCAAGATGGCGGAGGATGGCCGATCTCTGTTACTATAGGGTTTCTAGGTCTGTGGGTGTGGCCAGGAGAAGGTGTACACAAGAGTGGCCAAGGTGGAGGAGTGGGTTAGGTAACTTAGGTTGACTTGAGGAGTGTGTTGTGTGGAGGAATGTGTTATGTTGACTTGTATGAGGAGTGTGGTGTGTGGTGGAGTGCTTAGTTTTATGAAGAGTGTGGTGGAGTGTGTTGTGTGGAAGAGTGTGTTATGTTTAGTTTTGTGAAGAGTGTGGTGGAGTGTGTTGTGTTTAGTTTTGTGAAGAGTGTGGAGGAGTGTCTTATGTTTAGTTTTGTGAAGAGTGTGGTGGAGTGTGTTGTGTGGAGGAGTGTGTTGTGTGGAGGAGTGTGTTGTGTTTAGTTTTGTGAAGAGTGTGGAGGAGTGTGTTGTGTTTAGTTTTGTGAAGAGTGTGGTGGAGTGTGTTATGTTGACTTGTAAGAAGAGTGTGGTGGAGTGTGTTGTGTGGTGGAGTGTGGTATGTGTAGTTTTATGAAGCGATTGGTGAAGTGTGTTATGTTGACTTGTATGAGGAGTGTGGTGGAGTGTGTTGTGTGGTAGTGTGTGTCATGTTTAGTTGTATGAGGAATGTGGAGGAGTGTGTTAACTTGTATGAGGAGTGTGTGGTGTGTTGGATTCTGTTGTGTGATGAAGTGTGATTGATTTTGTTGTTTGAGGGAGTGTGTAGTGTAAGGGGGGGGGGGGAGGTGAGTAAGTTGTAGGAGGAGTGTGGCGGGCAGACTGAGTGTTATGTGGTGGAGAACATTGGTTGAGGGAGTGTGTTACCCTTTACACTACCCCGAATCCATCTGTAATAGCACACAATCGTCTAAATATAGCTAGAATAAAATTAAATGGACGTCGCCGGTACGGTAGGGGTGAAACTGTAAAGAGGAGCGAGTGTACACATAGATCAAGTGAGCGCTACCTTATATGTTTTCGTAGTGTAGTGGTTATCACGTGCGCCTCACACGCGCAAGGTCCCCGGTTCGATCCCGGGCGAAAACAGGATATGTTTTTACAAGGCTGAGAAGCTATGTTGGTACTGTACAGTAGAGCGTATGACTAGGGAGCCAACTCTACTACAGAAGTGTTGTGTGAAGTGTTGTGTGTTCGAGACTACCTTGGGGAGAATGTATAAAAATATTTATCTCGGTTGGATGAGAAAAACAATTAAGCAAACTTATAATACTACTACGACGACTACTACTACTACTAATGATAATAATAATTGTAATAATGATTATGCTGTTAAAGTTTGGTGTCCTTATTACAGAAAGGACTGTATTCCTTAGAGTACAACAAAGAATGACAAAAAATATCCATAATAATAGAAATTTTCCATATAAAGAAAGGTTGAAGCAATTAGCCTTACATTCGTTAGATATACGCAGAGTTAGAGGGGATATAATAGATATGTTCAAGTGGGTTAGTGGAATTAATAAAGGGGGCATGACAGATGTACTGAAACTCAGTGATAGCGAAATAACTCGAACAAATGCTTTCAAATTAGATACATTTCGTTTCAGAAAAGATATAAGCAAATATGAGTTTGGTAACAGAGTTGTAGATATGTGGAACAGGCTACCGAATGCTATAGTAGGATCAAGAACGATAGAGATGCATATGGACGAGATGGGTTGGGTGTGAAAGGGATCTGCCCTGTGTCGGTCAATCGGCTCTCTGGATAATCTCGTTTTCTTATGTACTTATGTTGTTTGCTTTGGCTTCTTTCTTCTCTTCTGAATTCATCTCTTTCCTTTTTGTTCTCGTGTCCTCCACATACAATAGATGGTTTCCTTTATTCTCTCCCTGTTTTCCTCCTCAAAATATAGTTTTCCAATTACTTGGTATTCTTCTTTCAAAAATGGTTGATGTAAATTTGGCTCCTTCACTCGTCTTTCAACATAAGCAGGACACCATAAATTTAAATGATTGATGTTCTCCACCTCAGCTTTACATAGATCACTGTGTGTCTCCTCCT
Organism: Paralithodes platypus; assembly: GCA_032716605.1. NCBI lineage: Eukaryota > Metazoa > Arthropoda > Malacostraca > Decapoda > Lithodidae > Paralithodes > Paralithodes platypus. Next base: position 33,794,211 of record CM064513.1, read on the forward strand.
ATATGTCTATTTCTGTCTTTTAAATGTAAATTGTTTGTCCTACTTCTGTAATATATGACTGAAGCTTGTGTGTTGTAATAAAGCTCTACTTCTGTAATATATGACTGAAGCTTGTATGTTGTCATAAAGCTCTACTTCTGTAATATATGACTGAAGCTTGTGTGTTGTCATAAAGCTCTACTTCTGTAATATATGACTGAAGCTTGTGTGTTGTCATAAAGCTCTACTTCTGTAATATATGACTGAAGCTTGTGTTGTCATAAAGCTCTACTTCTGTAATATATGACTGAAGCTTGTGTGTTGTCATAAAGCTCTTCTTCTGTAATATATGACTGAAGCTTGTGTGTTGTCATAAAGCTCTTCTTCTGTAATATATGACTGCAGCTTGTGTGGTGTCATAAAGCTCTTCTGTAATATATGACTGAAGCTTGTGTGTTGTCATAAAGCTCTACTTCTGTAATATATGACTGAAGCTTGTGTGTTGTCATAAAGCTCTTCTTCTGTAATATATGACTGAAGCTTGTGTGTTGTCATAAAGCTTTACTTCTGTAATGTATGACTGAAGCTTGTGTGTTGTCATAAAGCTCTTCTTCTGTAATATATGACTGAAGCTTGTGTGTTGTCATAAAGCTCTACTTCTGTAATATATGACTGAAGCTTGTGTGTTGTCATAAAGCTCTTCTTCTGTAATATATCACTGAAGCTTGTGTGTTGTCATAAAGCTCTTCTGTAATATATGACTGAAGCTTGTGTGTTGTCATAAAGCTCTTCTTCTGTAATATATGACTGAAGCTTGTGTGTTGTCATAAAGCTCTTCTTCTGTAATATATGACTGCAGCTTGTGTGTTGTCATAAAGCTCTTCTTCTGTAGTATATGACTGAAGCTTGTGTGTTGTCATAAAGCTCTTCTTCTGTAATATATCACTGAAGCTTGTGTGTTGTCATAAAGCTCTTCTACTGTAATATATGACTGAAGCTTGTGTGTTGTCATAAAGCTCTTCTGTAATATATGACTGAAGCTTGTGTGTTGTCATAAAGCTCTTCTTCTGTAATATATGACTGAAGCTTGTGTGTTGTCATAAAGCTCTTCTTCTGTAATATATGACTGAAGCTTGTGTGTTGTCATAAAGCTCTTCTTCTGTAATATATGACTGAAGCTTGTGTGTTGTCATAAAGCTCTTCTTCTGTAATATATGACTGAAGCTTGTGTGTTGTCATAAAGCTCTTCTTCTGTAATATATGACTGAAGCTTGTGTTGTCATAAAGCTCTTCTTCTGTAATATATGACTGAAGCTTGTGTGTTGTCATAAAGCTCTTCTTCTGTAATATATAACTGAAGATTGTGTGTTGTCATAAAGCTCTTCTTCTGTAATATATGACTGAAGCTTGTGTGTTGTCATAAAGCTCTTCTGTAATATATGACTGAAGCTTGTGTGTTGTCATAAAGCTCTTCTTCTGTAATATATGACTGAAGCTTGTGTTGTCATAAAGCTCTTCTTCTGTAATATATGACTGAAGCTTGTGTGTTGTCATAAAGCTCTTCTTCTGTAATATATGACTGAAGCTTGTGTTGTCATAAAGCTCTTCTTCTGTAATATATGACTGAAGCTTGTGTGTTGTCATAAAGCTCTTCTTCTGTAATATATGACTGAAGCTTGTGTTGTCATAAAGCTCTTCTTCTGTAATATATGACTGAAGATTGTGTGTTGTCATACAGCTCTTCTTCTGTAATATATGACTGAAGATTGTGTGTTGTCATAAAGCTCTTCTTCTGTAATATATGACTGAAGATTGTGTGTTGTCATACAGCTCTTCTTCTGTAATATATGACTGAAGATTGTGTGTTGTCATAAAGCTCTTCTTCTGTAATATATGACTGAAGCTTGTGTTGTCATAAAGCTCTTCTTCTGTAATATGACTGAAGATTGTGTGTTGTCATACAGCTCTTCTTCTGTAATATATGACTGAAGATTGTGTGTTGTCATAAAGCTCTTCTTCTCCCCTTATTTCAGTTTTGAAGTTATCATATAAATTATATCCAACCCCCTTCTCTCTCGTAACTCCTGTTTGTCTTGTATCCCAATCTACTAAACCACAAATTACTAAAATATGAGGTAAAATAGAAATGTCTTCGAATGATATGATTCGGTAGTTGACTGTCAATAATAAGAACATAAGAACATAAGAAAATGGGAGCCTGCAGAAAGCCGATTGGCCCACACAAGGCAGATCTCTGATATTATTTTCATCTATGCTTGCATATATTTATCTGTTTTTGTATATATTAGATTATTCCCATCCATATTCGTGTACAGGTATACTTACCCCCAACAGCGCCAGGGTTCTCTCTGTTCAGTCAAGCGTTGCACACGTAGAGAATTGCATCGTGTTGGGTCTTCAGGTATCCGTCCTTTACGTCGTTTATACTTGTATGTTATTGAGTCTATATTTATCTTTGGTCATCTATATTGCACGTAAGGAATTGGGTCATGTTGGGTTTTTTTTCTAGCCATCCTTTACGTCACAAGGTGTGTGGGCCAATCGGCTTTCTGCAGACTCCCATTTTCTTATGTTCTTATGTCGTCTATACAGGTCTTGCATTGAGTCTATATTTATCTTTAGTCACCTATATTACACGTAGGGAAGTGGATCGCGTTAGTTTATCGGGTATATCCTTCCTATAGAACGTCCATACTTGTCTATAATGAGCGTATATTCACCTTTGGTCATCTATATTTTTCTCTTACTCATCAAGGATCTATCTTCATTTACCAGAGCTTCGGGACGTTTCAGTTCACGCGAAGGGAACAATTGTTTTAGGTTTAGGGGGGGGGAGGGTGTCACCGTTTTTTTTTTTTTTTTTTGTATCTTTCTCTCCTTTTCTCTCTTTCCCTGGCTTGTATCCATGCGGCCCCATCTATTCCTGGACTGGCTTTTCCCAAATGGTAGAACTATTAGCGCGATTACTCTAGTCGTTTTTTTAGTTACAGAGGTTAGAGGTTATGATGTCTCGCCTACTTACAGCCAATAGACTACAGGTAGGCTACTCTCTGTTCACTCAACCCTTGCACACGTGTTGAGTCTCTGGGAATCCTTAAGGGGAGGTTTTTAGTGTGTTTCCTAGACTTCCATCAAGCTTGAAATTACACCCCCATGACCCCCTTTCAAGATAAATTTGTACATTTTTCGGTAGAAAAATGTCCCGGCCGAAGGCCGATTCCTCTTAAATTACAGGGTCGCTATCGCTCGCCAGGAAAAAATCGACACCTAAATGGGACGAAAGGTCTTAAAAGTGACATAAATGGGGTAAAAGTTCTTAAAATCGCCAAACTAATGGGGCGAACGTCTTAAAATCTCAAAAGCAATGGGGCTAAACATGAGGGAGAAAGGGGTAAAGAAAAAAAATCCCTCAAGTGGAAATCTCCCCTTAACTTACGTGGCTATTTTGGTGTAGTTTGTGTTCGTCTGTAATAGTCTTTAATCATCTGTTCTTGTCCTGGATCCTCTGGTTTTGAATATACTCTTCTGTGTGTGTGTGTGTGTGTGTGTGGGTGTGTGGGTGTGTATATGTGTGTGTATGAATGTATGTGTGTGTGTGTATGTATGTATGAGTGTGTGTGTGTTTTTTTTTTTTTTTTTTTTATATAATCCCATATAGTTACCTCTCCTCATGGTTACCTACAAATGCGTCCCAAAGCACCGGGTCCTCTCTGTTCACTCAAGGTTAAGAAATGGACCACTTGCTAATTTCGTCTATATCCTATTTCGTCTATATCCTATTTCGTCTATATCCTATTTCGTCTATATCCTATTTCGTCTATATCCTATTTCGTCTATACGTATCTATTGTATCTTAAGGGAGCTCAGGCGGTATTGTACAGCATAATTTACTGGTTCGGCTCAATGGTTTAAGGACGGGGTTTAGTTTGCTCCCTAAACCTCTATCAAACTTAAAAAAACACCCACAAGAGCCCCCTTAGTTATTAATTTGTACATTTTTCGGTAGAGTAATGTTTCGGCCGAAGGCCGATTCCTTTTCAAATACAGGCTCGCTATCGCTCGCCAGGATAATAATCGACACCTAAATGGCACGAAAGGTCTTAATATTGGCATAGAAATGGGGCAAAAGGTCTGAAAATCGCCAAACTAATGGGGCGAATGTTTTCAAATCTCACAACTAATAGGGCTAAACATGAGGGAGGAGGAGGAGGACTCGAAAAACCAACTGCCTCCCCTTAATATATAGCGGTATACTAGGTCTTAATATATAGCGGTATACTAGGTCTTAATATATAGCGGTATGCTAGGTCTTAATATATAGCGGTATACTAGGTCTTAATATATAGCGGTATACTAGGTCTTAATATATAGCGGTATACTAGGTCTTAATATAGCGGTATACTAGGTCTTAATATATAGCGGTATACTAGGTCTTAATATATAGCGGTATACTAGGTCTTAATATATAGCGGTATACTAGGTCTTAATATATAGCGGTATACTAGGTCTTAATATATAGCGGTATACTAGGTCTTAATATATAGCGGTATACTAGGTCTTAATATATAGCGGTATACTAGGTCTTAATATATAGCGGTATACTAGGTCTTAATATATAGCGGTATACTAGGTCTTAATATATAGCGGTATACTAGGTCTTAATATATAGCGGTATACTAGGTCTTAATATATAGCGGTATACTAGGTCTTAATATATAGCGGTATACTAGGTCTTAATATATAGCGGTATACTAGGTCTTGCCCAACAAACCCGAGGCCCCTTAGTTCAGCCAAGCGTCGCGCACGTTTGGCGAGATGATCGTGTTTTGCGTCTTTGGTGGTGTTTTGTTCCTTTTGCGTTTCTGTATCCCTTTCTGTACCAGCGACGTCGGTTACGTTTGATCTTAGCTACATTTAGACGATCGTATGCAGTTCATAATTGCCAGAGATCCTTCCTAAACTGTACTGAATCGCCTAAATATACCAAGAATTACATTAAGAAGACGTAGCCGGTACAAAATGGGGAAGGGGGTTCCTGGACAATTCTGGTCTGGCGGCTTCTGAATTAAGGGGAGGCAGACCGTTTGTTTGGTCTATTAAATAATTTATTCATATATTTTCTTAGTTTCCTCCCTAGACCTCCATCAAGCTTAGAAAAACACCCCCTAGACAAGGTAAATTTGTACATTTTTCGGTAGAAAAATGTCCCGGCCGAAGGACGGTTCCTGTTAAAATTGCAGGCTCGCTATCGCTCGCTAGGAAAAAATCGATGCCTAAATGGCACGAAAGGTCTTAAAATTAACAACGAAATGGGGCAAATTTTTAAAAATCGCTAAACTAATGGGCCAAACGTCTTCTAATCTCAAAACTAGTGGGGCTAAACATTAGGGAGAAGGGGGTCCAGAAAAACGGTCTTCCTGCCCTTAAACCTCAAATAATTTACTGGGTACCTCCAGGCGAGCAGCATATGCTGTGTACAATGTGTAATCAAACAGGATAAACATGATACACATAATTAGTTGCATTCGTTTACCTGTTTAAATTAGTACACATACATGATTGATACAACATGTGAACATTTTTAATAGCGTAATGCATGTGTTTAAATCCAGTTGTTACAAACATTTATGAATGGAGGATGCCTTTAGGCACATGGACCTGTTTGTTTTATCTGTGTTTTTCCTTCCTCCGTTCATTGTCTCTTAAAAAAAAAAAAAAAAAAAAAGTGCGCGAAATTTCGATGTGAGTATCCTAGGTTCGAGTCCTTGGAGTGCCACATGTATTTGTTGATTTTATCAATTGAGTTTAGAAGTGAAGTTGGTTGATGAAAAAATATAATTACATTGAAACGCTCAATATTTACAGCGTATACTGATGCAAAAGTATCTTAACCCCTTCTGTACCGGCGACGTCTGTTTAATGTTATTCTAACTACGACTTAGTGCCGCTTAAGAAGGATATGTGGTAGTAAAATGGATTAATTAAGATAGTTCGAAGCTTGTTAGTTGCTGGAGGCCCTTCGTAATCTAAATAAAATAGTCTATTATTTGCCAGTATAAAACTAAAAGGACAAAACTGGTACTGAGCGGGTTAATACTTCCTGAATGACTGTTACCTAAACAGGACCTTGACGGGTGGGGTCTTTGTCCGTCCTTCAACGTCTACAAATCACTGGAACAAGTGTACAGTATACTAGTACGCGGTGCCTGCGTCATGCTGTGTAATTGAATATACATGCTTAAGGGGAGGTTTTTAGTTGATTCCTTAGTCTTCCATCAAGCTTAAAATTACTCCTCCTTGACCCCCTTTCAAGATAAATTTGTAAATTTTTCGGTAGAAAAATGTCCCGGCCGAAGGCCGGTTCCCCTTAAATTACAGGCTCGCTATCGCTCGCCAGGAACAAATCGACACCTAAATGACACGAATGATCTTAAAATTGACAGAAATGCGGCGAGGGTTCTTAAAATCGCCAAACTAATGGGGCAAGCGTCTTTAAATCCCACAAGCAATGGGGCTAAACATGAGGGAGCAAGAGGTTCAGAAAAAAATCCTCCAGGTGGAAATCTCCCCTTAAGAGAAACCAAGTTAATTATCAGTATCTCAGCTAAAATTGTATTTAATTTGTCCAACCAATAATTTTGAAATTACTCTGCTGTGCGGTTGAGGTTAATCAGTTTTGTCAGATATTTCACAAAGTTTCGGACACTGACTAATACTCTGAGGGATAGACACTTTTCCCAGTAACTATAAAGATACCAATAACACTTTTTGAGCGATAACCACTGGAATCTATGACAACACTTACTACCCCCGACTGTACATTCAATTTAGTTTCCTGAACTACATTCCACAAGTGTCTTGAGATGCCCACTATTATAATTTGATGGTTAAAGCGATCGTGAGAATTTGCTACATTACGTCGTGTAAATCCGTTTCAACCCCTTTAAGGGCAGGTTTTTAGTTTGGTCCCTAGATATCCTTCAAGCTTAAGATTACACCCCCTTGAGCCCCTTTCAAGATAAATTTGTACATTTTTCGGTAGAAAAATGTCCCGGCTGAAAGCCGGTTCCTCTTAAATTACAGGCTCACTATCGCTCGCCAGGATAAAATCGACACCTAAATGGCACGAAAGGTCTTACAATTGACAGAAATGAGTTGAAAGTTCTTAAAATCGTCAAAATAATGGGGCAAACGTCTTAAAATTAGAAAAACAATAGGGCTAAACATGAGGGAGAAAGGCGTCAAGAAAAAAATCCCTCAAGTGGAAATCTCCCCCTAATACAATGGCGTAATTTAAGTTTTAACCTGGCTAACACTAGACGATTTGACTTAGCTTAGGAAGGGTCGGTAGTAATGAAGCTCGTGTATCCCTGCAGGGGAGGTACGGTTATGAATTATAGAGCACGGGCAGCTTGGGTAGGGTAATTGTGGCCTGAGGCTATCATTACTTAGGGATGGGGTTGGTGTTACTCAGTTACTTGTTCGTCAAGGGGAATCCACGCAATGCGAGCTAAGCTCATTATTATCGCGCCTCCTTAACTGGGAATGTATTGCGTGAAATGCATGTTAAGTGTTTTATGTACTGTTGGAATGGCTGTGGATGTGTGTGTAGTCTGTATTTAGCCAATTGGCGACATCGGAAACGAAGGCTTAGGGTGGATCTGTATGGTACCATTCTCACTATAGATGGTACCGTCTCGCCCGAAGGCTTAGGTAGCCATCAGCTCAGGTGAACCATATGATACCCATCTCGCCTTGTACCATTTTTGCCAACCCCAGATGGGACGTCACAACGTCGTCCACTTATTCCAGGTACCTATTTACAGCTAGGTGAACTGAGGCTAACACATGAAAGGAGACAAGCCCAATTTGTCTGTGTGTGTGTGTGTGTGTGTGTGTGTGTGTGTGTGTGTGTGTGTAATAATAATAATAATAATAAACGGTTTATTAAAGAATGGCAGCCTCATGAGCTGAAAATACACATTTTACAATTTAGTGGATGAACATGAGATGTACAGATATGAGGATGGTAAGCTCAGTTTACAAACAAAATAAATAAATACAATAATGATGCATGTGCAGAATACAAATTATCATAAAATAACCATGAGAGTAAGTGATATACAGTACATATACACATTTATTTACTTACTCATATACAGAACATACGTATATACACGTACGTGTGCACATACATATACATACATATATAGGAACATAAGAACATGCAGTAAGTGTGCACATGTCTGTATACACAAACGCTCACGTATGCACTCAAACATACATACATACAGAAACTGTTTTGGTATGGTCAGGGTAAAGAGTTGAAGGGTAAAGAGGGTGCAGCAATTCAAGTCCGTATATGGTCCGTATGGTC